>JANHMN010000003.1:183226773-183261824 GCA_030674055.1 Rhabdomys pumilio
TGTGTGTGTGTGTGTGTGTGTGTGTGTGTGTGTGTGTGTGTGTGTGTATGTGTGTGTGTAGTTATCTGTCTGCCTGTCCATCTGTTCTTTCTTCATTCCTTTGCCATCCCCACAGGTCAAGTCCTCAAGGGACCTAGATCCTTCCCTAACATCTCCAGAAGGAACTTGACGTACCAAACAGCATGCTGTCTGCCTCTTGGTTCTCATTACACTGTGGCCTTCGAAGATGTCAAAGAAGAATTCATATCTGTTGTGAAAAACCATTCATTTGGTGGGTAGTCATGTGTTATAGTGGCCACTAGAATCTAATAACCTTAAAGAGTAGTTCCTGACCTTCCAAGACATGAGTTCAAAGCCAACAATGATAGCACTTGGCTGATGTCAATGAAATTCAAAGATAGAATTTTCTCAAGGCCTCTTTGAACAGTTAAAATAAAATTCTCATTGCGATATGACAAAAAAATCAGACCCTAGGAAGCTGGAAGCAGACAGTCTCTATGCTTGCAAGTCCTGGGTGGTGGCAGCATCTTGCCTCATGGCACAAAGGGTGGGTGGCAATGGGAACTTGCCACCTTCACCCCACCTTCGCCTTGCCTTCATTTCTGGTGTTCCTAAGATAAACGGATAAAAACAAGATAATGGTTAGAAAACCAACTCTTCCCAGGCTCCCTCTGTCTTGGGCTGAATAGATTGTTCTTTTCTCCTTCAAAGCCATTGACAGGACCATAAAGATGGTGAAAGGTCAAAGGCAGTACTCTGGGGAGACTGACCAAGCTTCTGGGAGAAATAAAGGGCCGTCATTAGCAACCCTGGAGGGACAATGAATGGCTCCAGAGCAGACTAAGAGGGACTGGGAAGGTCTCATGCAAATAGTGACAGAAGCCAAGTGGGCAAAGGCCACAGCTCCAGCCTGAGGCAAGGCAGATTTCTATAGCTGGGAAAGCCTGACCGGGAGAGCAGAGGAGCCACCCTGGCGTTGGCCTGTTTATGCTGATGGAGGCTTTTCAAGGAGCTCTTTGGACACTGTTCATCTCTGGCCATTTGGATGGAGATGGATGAGGGTCTGAAGCAAGAGAGACTAATGTGAAGAATAATTGTTTTCTCTGCTGGGAAGGAGGGGAAAGAAGCTGTCACAATCTTGCAAGCACAGCTTCTTCTCAGAAATGCATTCTCAGACCTCAAGTCTGCCTATGAGCCATGTTCCTCCTTTACACAACAGCCATGCCAGGCAGGCTACCCACACTGCTCATCCACTGAGGTAAGTAGAGGCTCCTGAACAGCTTTCCTGAGTGCATGCTCAAGTCCCTGGACTTCAGATGCTTTAAGAAAAGAGAGTTACCTTTCAGTTCCCAGCTTTCTGGAGAGCATACAAGGGCCTTACATTGTCACCTGCTGTGGAGGGACTGAGAGGTCACATGTGCCTGACTTTGTCTCCACAGCATGTTGGGGTGCTCTGCCAACTTTAAGATTCAGTTCTAGCTGGGGAAATGGCTCCATTGTTAAAGCAGAGGACCAGAGTTTGGATTCTCCAGAACCCATATAAATGCAGACTGGACGTAGCATTCTGCCTGTAATTTTAGCCTTAGGAAGTAGATGCAGGAGAGGCCCCAGAGCAAGCTGACTGATGAGACTAGCCATATTGGCAAGCTCTGGCTTCAACTGAGAGTGTAGAAGAGTTATCAAGGATGACTCCTGATTTCAACTTTGGGATGCATGTAAACTTGCATGCATACACACACATACACACCACACATGTACACAGACACAAACACACAGACACAGACATACACACACACACACACACACACACACACACAGAGAGAGAGAGATAGACAGAGAGAAAGAGAGAGAGAGAGAGAGAGAGAGAGAGAGAGAGAGAGGCAGAGACAAAGAGACAGAGACAGAGAGAAACATGAAAACAAAACCATTTCATCCTTAAGGAACACTTTTTTGGCTCTATGTCCCCACAGACTAAGTGAAAATTGAAAAAAAAATGGGACATAGGATATAGAAATACTTAATCAGCCAGGCAGTGGTGGTGCACACCTTTAACCCCAGCACTTGGGACGCAGAGGCAGGCAGATTTCTGAGTTCGAGGCCAGCCTGGACTACAGAGTGAGTTCCAGGACAGCCAGAGCTACACAGAGAAACCCTGTCTCGAAAAACAAAACAACAACAACAACAACAAAAAAAAAACAAAACAAAAAAAAGAAAGAAAGAAAGAAAGAAAAGAAAAGAAAGAAAGAAAGGAAAGAAATATTTAATCCCAGAATGTGAGCTTATTAAAACCCAGGTCCTAGCACAAGCTGTAGATTTGGTTGAAGTTTGATCTGACAGGCTCCCTGCTGAGTTACTATTGTTACCACAAGACCAGCAGAGACAACCCAATTTGTAGGAGGGGTTTGTTTTGGCCCACAGAATCAGGGACTTCAAGTCATTGTGTTAGAGGAAGGCATCACTACAGAAGTATAACTCACAGCAACACTTCTTGGCATCCTATCAAGACACAGAGATCTAGTCACAAATCAGAGGTGGATTTGGCCTTCAATCTGCCTCCAGTAACCTACTCCTGTCAGCTAGATCTTACCTCCCAGCTACTCCACAATCTTCCCAAACAGCAAAGGATCAAGTGTTCAAACCCATTCACCTGTGGGGAAACATCTCACATTTCACATAAACATCTGTCCTCATCCATAGACAGAGGGGACATCAGACAGCTGCATAGGAGACAGAGGAGCTGAGGCCCTGCTAACTGACTCCTTGGACCAGGACCAAAGAAAATGTGAACATGTGTAGGGGTATGATGCCATGTGTGCTCACACACATGGTGTCAAGTGTGCTCAGGCACATGATACATATGTTATGTCACATGTACTAGTGCACATGATGCCTGTGTGCTCATGCACATAATATCATGTGTACTCATGCACATGATGCATATATGACATCATGTATACTTACATACATGATGCCTTGTATGCTCCTGTACATATGTCATGTGTACTCACATATATAATGTCATGTGTGCTCATGCACATGATGCATACATGACATCATGTGTACTTACATATATAACGTCTTGTATGCTCCTGTACATATGCCATGTGTACTCACACATGTAATGTCATGTGCGCTCATGCACATGATGTCTTGTGTGTTCACATATGATGTCATGTGTACTCACACACATGACATCATGTATACTTACACACATGATGCCATGTGTGCTTGCATACATGTTGGGGAGCTAAGGGTCTTGTCCCTAGAAGCAGCCTGTAGATCATACATCAATGTTTAGGTCAGAAGAAGACAACATGGTGGCCATTACCAGAAATCTGACATAGAGGTGACATGGAACACAACCACCATGCTCGCATCACTTTGCCAAACAAGAACACAGATGTGCTCTCAGAAGAAAGAAAACGGAGGACATCATTGAACGTCCTACAAGAAACCTTCATGTGTCTGAGTTTTCTTGACTTGCCTTGAATTAGGCTGCAGTAGGATGACTGATGGAGAAAAATAATTGATTTCCCTAGAGGAGAATTTTTTCCCCACACCTGGGCCATATAACTTGTACATTTTATAGCCAATATGCCTGGTTGATGTTGCCTGCCTTGTGCTAAAAATAAAGCAGAGCCTCCGGATGTCAGCTCTCCGTGTGAAGGAGTCTCCACCCCAGTTTAACTACAGAGTTCTAGCATTGTGATGAGCTGTATCTGACCCAATCCATTCTCCACAAGTGACTTCTGATGGAGACACAAGCATCCTCCATGCACAGAGGAAGAGACAGATCTGTTGCCTATCCGAACTGCCCTGTCAAAAGGACAGAGTCTGGACTGCTTGGTCCAGTCAGAAGGTAGGAAATACTGCCTGGGAACATAGTTAACTATCTAGATATGTGTATGCAGTGTATGTGTGCACACATGTATGCATGTTTAGACATGTGTAGGCATATTTGTGCAGGTGCACATGTGTGTGTACAAGTGGATGCCTGAGATTGACAGTGGGGTTCTTCCTTGATCACTCTCCATTTTATTTACTGAGGTAAGATCTTTCCTGAAAGCCAGCACTTACTGACTCTGTTATTTTAGCTAGGCAGCTTTCCCTGGATACCTTGGCTCTGACTAGCTAGTGCCAGGTGGGCTACTAGACCTGTCTGTCTGACCTTTATTTGGGTCTCTGGCCCTAAAGCTTGAGTGGCCATTTCTTCAGTGCCCATATTTCACTTTTGACTTTATTTTCTTTTTGTCTCTGTTTCTCTTAAAGCACAACCCATTAAATGGCTATGGTAAAGTATTGGATGAAGTAGGGGTTCGGAGACCTTAACAGCCAGATCTGAATCACTGTGTCTCTGGAACAGCCAGAAACATTGTCTGGTGTAACCATAATTTTTTTCAAACTCTGTTTTTAATGATGTTTCTTTAACCTCCCTGCCAGCCCACCACCCACCAGAGGTGGTAGAAAAGAAAGAATACAGGAGAAGTGGACCTGTTTAGAAATGGTTCTTCAGAGCAACTCCCATCTACGTTATCTGGAAATTGGCAGTTCAGTTCACAGGTCAGCAGCTGAAGCTTGATCCACTCTCTAACACTTCATAGATACACCAGCAGTCCAGTCCTGCCGGCAGTCAGGACAGCAAACAAGAATAAGCAGCAGTGGCACAATCTATGAGAGACAGCTAGGCCTCAGCCTTGGTATGAGTCAACAAGAGGGACCAGGAGGAATGCTAGGAGAAGTTCTCAGCTGTGCCTCTGTCAGCGAAGAGAAGAGCAGCGACAACTCGAGACCAACAAGCATTGCACAGGTAGCTCTATAAGCAAGCCTAGCTCAGCCTCAGTCACTGTCCGTAGAGTCCTATTTATACCCTCCAAACATCATGTGTCCTCCCAGGTCTTGTCTCAGCATGTGTCTTGCTTTTTAGCACGTGTGTCTGTCTCAGTTGATATCACTCTGCCAATTAGCCTGAATCTGCGGAAGAGGCAAGAAACTGCAGCACACCCCCAGAAGATTTCTGGTTCATCTCTATGGAGTCCTGACAAATGCAACTCAACTATGCAATGTAAGGCAGGTCAATACATGTATGTTGTTAGCAAAGAATCCTTCATCACGTGCCCTTTCATGTACTTGCTTTAGCAGAACATCCTTTCTCCTGTGACTGCTTCAGGTAAACATTCCTTCACGAGTCTTCCCTAGTCTTTCACCTGTGCCACTTAGCATAAATGTTCCTTCATTTGTTTGTTCTGGTAAAACACTATCAACACTATCCAACACAACTGACTTTCCAAAGAACTCATAAGCTTCCACTTCAGTCTGGAGTTACCCAGTAACTGCAGTCACCAGCTCACAAGCTGGGAGCATTCCATCAAGGATCCATTTCAGCCCAACTCACAAACGACTTTCCTTGCTACTCAATGATTCCTAGTGGTGTGAAATGATTTCTTGGATAACAGGGGTCTGCAACGGCCTCCCCACTCCCTTTTAGCATGTGTGGAAATAAGAAATGTCAAGACCACATTCGCTTTGATTGAACCCATGGGAAGAAGACTCATCAGATTTCCAAGAACTGAGGCATCTGCTGGGTCATCAAACTGACTCTCAGGCTGATGGCATCAAGGCTGTCAAATGGACTCATTCCTTGGGCAAGAGCAATGGCAACTCCCACAGAGTTATGTGGTACTTTTATACCCATGGTACTGTCAGCCAACTCTGCAATAAAGGAAATGGAAGCTCCAAGGAATGAGGTTATCCTTAAAGACCAATGCCAGGAAGTGGGGAAGGATGGAACAGATAGTCAGCAAAGTGAGCCCATGGCAAATGCTTCTCTCCGAGTTCTAGTGAGAGAAGAGACATACAGAAGTAAGTGATGTAATGCATCACAACATAACCAAATGACGTAATTTATCAGACGAGGGAAGAAAAGGCAGAAGATGGTGAGGCAGGCAGTCAGGAAAGGATCTGATGAGATAGGACACAAGACAAGAACCAAAGAGACCAAGCAAGAGAGAGTGCTCTTAATCTTAAGGTATATAACATGGCCGAACACAGGACCTGTGACAGGACACATAGGACCTGAACAGATAATTAGAAAGTAGAGCATAAAGTGATTGGGAATAAGGAGGTCAGTAGGGAAAGGGGTGGGCTCTGGGAAGGCAATGGAGGGGATATAGATATATAGATATATAGATATATAGATATATAGATGATATATAGATGATATATATAGAGATATATAGATATATAGATGAAATACAGATATATAGATGATATACAGATATATAGATAGATGTATATATAGATATAGACAGATATAGATAGGTATATAGATATAAGTACAGATATAGATAGATAAATATAGATATATGGGTACAGATATATAGATATAGATATATAGTAGATGATATATAGATATAGATACATAGATAGAGATAGATAGATAGATAGATAGATATTAGAAATTTAAAAAAATACTTTAAAATATAGTGTTTCAGGAGCAGGAGAAGATTGTACAAAGGACTTGAGGTGGGCTGTGCCCGCTTTCTGGAGGCTGCCATGTCCAGAATCCTAACAAAATGGGGAAACAAGAGAGTCCCCATCAACAAAGCTTCATAGCCCTGGTGACACCATGCACTTTGTCTGGCTCTAAGTGAAAGGAGGAGCACAGGTTTTGAGCATGGCTTTGAAACTTTCTGATGTCATCTGTGATACTTGGGTTAAGATATCAGATGCTGGCCTTACCCTTCACTCTTGGTAGGTCTCAGACCTGAAGGCTAGTTAACCTTGAGTCTTTCTATGAAGCCCACATAGTAGCAGCATTCCTGTGATCCCAACACTCGAGCCTAAAGTAGAAAAATCACAAGTTTGAGGCAAGCTTCATGGTAAGTTTTAGGGCAGCCTGATCTATATAGTAAATCCATGTCTTAAGAAACCAAACCCCAAGGCCTATATTAAAAAATACCACACAAAGCATGTGGTATGACAAGTCTGGTGTGGAATATCAGCGAAGAGTTCCTTCAACAGTCCTGAAAACTAACTGAAACCAACTTATTCTACACAAGGGACACGAAGCTCTCCAGATTAACACTGGATGCTCTACTCAGAGTGGCTGAAAAAGACACTCTCACGATTTTCATTTCCGTCTAATTTTAGTCTTCCTTGTGCAATTATCTGAAAGGTTACACATTTTATTGAAGGGTGGCATACAAAATGGAAGAGCTTGTGGATCATAAGAGCAGAGCTCAGTGGAACTTCAAGTCAGCAGGACAGCTATTAAAACAAGCATGCTTCTCCAGCTCTGGCCAGATCAAGAACCCCAGCACTCCAGCATCCCCAAGGTGCCTCTGCTAGGCTTCTTCCTGTTGCCGCTCTGCTCCCCAAACATCTAACATTAACAACCCTCTTAAGTTCTACCTCTAAATTAATTCATCCTACTTGAGAACTGTGGGTAATCACTTGGGATATAGCTCAATTGCTGAAATGTTTCCCTTGCAAGCTGAGGACCTCAGTTTGATCCCCAGAACTCACATTTTTCTTTTCCTTTAAAAGGTGAGGCATGGTGGTGCACGCTTGTAAATTCCAAAACTGGGAAGCTGTTTCCAGGCTGATTCCTGAGGCTTACTAGCTGGCTATCCTGGTCTAACCAGTCAGTTCCATGGTAATGAGAGACTTTATCTCAATAAGCAAAGTAGACAGCTCCCGAGGAATGACACCCAAGGTTGTCCTCTGACCTCCACATGCATGTGTATATGCATATATTCACACACACAGGAATACATGTGCACTACATAGATGCATACACACTCACACACATGCACACATGCACACATGCACACATGCACACATGCACAACTCAAGTCAACGGACTACTAGATGTATTCTTTTGTGTCTGGCTCATTTGTTCAACTCTGCGTCTTGTAAGACTCTCCCCATCCTGTGAGGGTTAGTTTTCTATGTGTGCTGCTGTGTCATGCAGAAGAAGGACCTAGTGACATTTCTCCATCGTACAGTTAATGGCACCCTTGGCGCCTTTCCTCATCATGATGCCATGGACATCCCCACACAAGTCGACTGGAAACATGAGTACACCTAAGAAGACAGAATTGTGAGGTATACCAGTTGGCTTTAGCTCTGCTATGTGTGTTTTAAGAGAACTGCTCTGAGATGAATAATACAGGACTCATAGAAGGCCGGAGACAAGAGCAGATACAAGGATGTGAGTGAGAAGCTTAGTGGATAACCATGGGGAGGAAGACGGTTGGACCAGAAATAGAACAGCCTGAATGCTAAATGGTGACCCAGTGAGGCTGTACTGGAAGAGCCCTCCTGAGAGGCACTGCTTGAGCCTGAGGAGCAATCGCTTCAGTGAGGAAGGGTCAGAGAACATTGTCAGGAGGGCTAAGAAGAACACTGGTGACTCTGCTCCCTTGGGGTTTAGTGCAAGAGAGGATCGTTCTTGACATGGCACATGATACCTCACTTAGTACCATCTATGGAAAATAAGAACATTTCTCCTCGGTATCTGGATGGGCAGTGCTGCAAAGTAAAGCAGGGTGAGAGAGGAGTTATAAAAGATTTCTTCCTAAAAGATGGCCAGGTTCTCTGTAGGGACCACCCATCAACATCATAAAGATTTGTTTCTAAGAGATTTTTCTTATGTCTGAAAGGAGCTGACAGCTCTGTCCGTGTGTAGCTCTCTGTGCGCTAAGGTATTTTTTTTATGCAATCAATAATACTGCATCTTCTAAAATATATTTATATATCAAGTTGTTTCTTTTCGACAAGCATCCTCCCTCCTCGTCACACACTTAGCTGAGTGTGGACAGCCCTCTTCAGTGACACCTGCAGATTCATCCCCATCTTCCTACAAGAAGGCAGGTATCTGGGCAGCAAGCTTAAGAGTGAGAATCCTTGTCAGCTTCCTACACCAACCACTTGCAGGCACTTGGATTATGTCTTCCCATTTCTGAATTTTATGAGGTCTCTCTACTCTGCAAGATACCATTTCCTCCTCCTCCTCCCCTCCTCCTCCTCCTCTTCCTTTAATCTGTATGTGGCCCATGTTTCATGAATGTGCAAATATGTAATATGTGTGGATATGTTGTGTGGGTGCTCATACGTGTGTGTGTGTGTGTGTGTGTGTGTGTGTGTGTGTGTGTGTGTATAGGCTAAAAAGTGAAGTCTAGTCTTTCTATTTTTGTGAGGCAAGGTCTCAGTCAAACCCAGAGTTTGCCAATGTGGCTTATTTCACTCTCAGGCTTGCTGCAGGGATTCTCTATTTCTGCCTTCTAAGACAGGAGACGCAGGCAAGCTGCATGCCCAGCTGGCAACCTCTTGCTTGGATGGCAAATGCTTGAACCACTGAGCCATCTTCCAGCTCTCGAGCTGCCATTTCTCGGAGTTCTTCTGAACTGACCCGGCAGCAGCGGCACTTGATTTTGTTACTCTATTTCAACACCTTTCTTTTTCAAATGTTAATATGGCTCCTTTAACCCATAGACTGTTTCTATTTCACTGAATACAAAGTCGCTTTCGCTTCCCAGTAAACAATGTTACACACACCTGCTTAACTAAATCAATAAACAAATGGATTATCAAGGATCCTTCAAATAAATAGCCCACACCACTTGACTGCCAACAGCAATAGCTGTTTGGACTAAATCTAATAATGATTAGAATAACTGATTCCTGTTGGACTCTTTTTTTTTCTCCCTGAAATAAATCAAAGTGGAGACTCCTGTAACCCATCAACTTTCCACAAAAGAAGCCCCTGTCCCAGCTCTAGTGAAATAGCAAACAGCCTTTTCTCTCTGAGCTCAGCGTGACTCTCTCCCATCTTCTTTTGGATTAAGGAGTTTACATGATGATGTGAGAGAGCAACAAAACTGGCCTGTGGAGTGGCCAGATGTACCGAACACCTCACACCCTGTCACAGCACAATGGGCTCCGTGTGGCTGTGCTTGGCAGGAGAGGCTCCCACCCTCGGTTGCGCTCAGGCAGGTGAAGAGTAGTGAAGTGTGGCATTTGGTGGGACTTGGAATTCTAGATAAGACAGATGTGCCAAAAGATGGGGATATATTCAGTTATTAAAGACAGTTATTAGAAAGCACCGTCCTGATGAGCTCTCTTGGGAGTGGTCCTGCAGAAGGACATTTTATCCACACCCACACCTGCTGCACTGTTCCTCTGCCCAGTCTCGCCTGGCATTCTGGTTCTGCACTAAAAGCTGTCGGTTACTCTGCTGGCCCCGCTAGGGCCTCCTAGTTAGTCAGCACACAAACCTCTTCTCAGTCATGACATATCAGTTGCTCCAGCCCCCCCCCCCCCCCCCCCACCAGCCCTCTCCTTACGAACCTGGATGAATTTTGAATCACCTAGGAGATTAGTGAGGTGTACCCTCTGGCTGTATCTGTGAAGGTAGTTCCAGAAAGGATTGACTAAGGCAGAAGGATCCATCGTTAATGTGGGTGGCACTCTCTGATAGGCTGTGGCCCACATATATGGACTCAAAGGGGAGAAAGGAGAAATCCTGTGGAGAGTCCACACTGGCTTCTCTCTGCTTCCTGGTCCAGCATGATGTAGACCGCTCTGCTCTGCCATGCCTTCCTCACCATAAGGGACTGAGTGAGATCTGAAAGAACTCCTTCTTTCCTTCTAGTTGTCAGGTACGCTGGTCATAGGAACGTAAGAGTAACTATTACACACAGCATAATCTCCATGTCCCAGCTGTCTACTGCCCCCTCTAAGGAGTCTGGACATATCCACTCCACTTACATATCTACAAACATCATTTCCCACCTGTCCTCTGGGCAACTCTCTATAAATATATTTCTCTTTTTATTTGCTTAAATTCTCCACAACAATTATTATTTCCCATAACTATGTTTTTATGGAGTTCTGACAATAAGACAAAATTAATTCTTTTAAAGGGCCTTTTCTCTGAGTTCCACCAAAATCTCAGACTCCATAACTATCAACATAAGAAGGGCATAACCCCAAATCCTTTTGTAGCCGACCCACCATTCCATGTCTATGTCTTTCATGGCCGCCGCCAACATTTTTTCTGTATTTGTACCTCTGCCCTTTCATAAATATCACAGAAGAGGGTTATAGAGCCCCAGATCTTCTGACTGTCAATCCAGACCATGGTTTCAGGAGTCCTCGTGTTAGGCAGTGATACTCCCTTCTTCTCCCAGTTCATTTATTCATTCTTTATCATAATCCACGTTTGTGTGTTTGTTTGTTTGTTTGTTTGTTTGTTTTCTAGTTTGGTGAATGTGAAGGGAGATACTGGAACCACCTGTGACTGAGTAGGATTCCTGTATCGCCAAGTTCTGATGCACTCTGCTGGAGCAATCATGTGAGTTCATGTTTCCCATAAGTGATCCGGGCTCTGCATCTTGCCTACACACTGCTGGTCGGTTCATTGCTATTTGATAGTCATTCTAACTGGTGCAGGGTGGCATCTCACCTTGGTCACCAGGGCTAGGCATTCAACCAGACAATGGTCAAGCCAAACGTGACACAAATTACCCTCCACCTCTGCACTGAGGCCCTCTGTGAGGGTCAGCTTCTGTCTCCTAACAGTCAGAGCCAGAAAAAGTTAACTCATACAACTGATTGGTGCCATACAGTGTGCCCATGCCAACGGCCTGTGGTCGGAGCACTCTGAAGGCTCCCTTGAGTTTCTCTGTGAAGTTTCCTCACTCCTCAGCCTCCTCTGCATCTCCCTGCTGAGCATGAGGTGTGGTGGCAGACAGAGCCCTTGATTAGATGCATCTGCACAAGTAGTTCCTGCCTGCTCTCATTTGTCTGCTTTATCTTCTGAGATTGTGCATTTACTGTCCTGATCCATGGAGTCAGAATCTCTGTGCTTTACATCCTTGTGCCTGGATAGCACCTGGAATGCTGTGTACGCTGGTATAATGTTTGTTGACTGACTACAGGAACTCCTGCCCTTGTTTTGCTCTTTCTGTCAGTTAACTTTTTCGTTTTGTTTTGATTTTGATTTTTAGTCTCAGGAATTGTCCAGGCATGGAAGGCCTAAACCTCTAGGAAACCTCGGAGCTCCCAGCCAGACTGCTTCCTTTCTAGTCCAGCCCCAACTACCTCCTGGCTTCCTGGTTCCTCACTTGTCTGAGCAGCCCATCCCTGCCCTGCATGAAGAGAGGTTTCAATGCCTTTGGAATGGTTCCGGAGGTTTTGGGTAAAATTCTAGTGCTTTCAAAGGGAAAGACTAGCATGTAGTATAGTGGATTGTAGTCCACAGGGAGCGAGAATACAGGAAACTCGTCGGCAGCCGGAACCGGAAATGCCATGGGAGAAGAGTGACTGGTAAAGGCCAAATGTCTCTCTGTCTTAAATTGCTCTGGTCAGAAATGTAGCTCAGGCTGTGCCTCTCCTGGGGGGAAGAATTCCTGTGAAGGCTTTTCTGGAAGATGTCCTACCTGCATCATTGCTCAAAGGCTTTCAAAAAGCCCTTCCGGAAGCCAATGTTCAGAAAGTGAGCCCAGGCTAGCAAAAGCAGTTCAGACCTATGAGGGTTCAGGACTCTAAAACTCCAAACTCCAAAAGATCGGCTTAGGGGCAAGCAAGAAGTGAGCCCAGAGATGGCATTTGGGTGCCCTTGTACCCAATAAACCAGACACTAAGGAGACCACTGCAGAGCATGGTCTCAGTACCTGCATCCGGATGTGGGGCTTTGGGGGTTCACTTCTTCACGTGAGGATATGAGGCTTATTTTCAGCCATGTCTGACAGTTGTTCAATCAGAAGTCACTCAGAAAAACTCCATTCAGTTCACCCCAGAACACCTACTTAACATCCTCAAGGATTTGAAGGCGACACTTTAAGCAGTTCTGACTCTTTGCAATATGATCAAGTTGCCCTGTCAGTTGTAAAATCTCCCGCCCAGTATTTGGTGCTTCTGCTGCCTTCCCAAGTGTTGGGTGTGCACTGGGAGACCCTGAGAGGTGGATTGTGGGCACAGATACCCCACATCCCTGCAGTGTGGAAGGCAGCAAGTCTTCCTACCTTGCCCTCCAGTACCCTAACTTGGTAGAAGCTGCAGCTGGTAGCACTACAAACAAGGGCACCCCAAGGATACACACGAACCTGTTAGTTTTATGTTCAGGCTGGGAGGGAGAGAATAGGGCTGAATTACGTTTAAAGCGCCTTCATTCTTTGCCTGAGTCTTTTCGTTGTGTTTAGGAGGAGAGTTGGGTAAGGTTTGGCTGATTTCCACCTGGTTAGTTTGCTCTTCTATTTAAACCTTGTTTGGTAATTAGGTAGGACACTCTCCAAGATGGTTGAGTGTCAAGGAATGAATGAATGAAGGAATGAATGAATGAATGAATGAATGACAAATATTGAGTTCTCAAAATGCTCAGGTGTTGAATCCTACTGTTATTCACCTGCTCAGCATACTCTGGTGGTGACTCTTTTGGTGAGAGACCAATATGATTCCAGCCGAGGGTTCCGGGGAACTGTAAACACCCCCCCCACCCCCCCCCCCCCCCCCCCCCCCGCCTTAGGTAGAACTAGCAACAAGCCATAGCAAATCACTGTAGAAGTGAGTAGCATGCATCTTTACCTCATGCTGTTCTCCTAGGTAGGCAAGGCCCTCTCGCAGAGGGGCTGCAAAGCAGCTTTGACAGTTTAGTACCAGGGAGTGGGTGGGAGCTTGTGCAGATGGAAGGAGGATGAACCATCTCTCCCTCTTGGGTTTCCCCAGGGCCTCTCAAATGATATTCTGATCCCGACACTTTCCTTCCACATTGCCTCAGTAATGACCGCCTCTTAGTCCCAGAGCCCCATCTGAGATCCCCTGACTCAGCACTTTTTCCTACCTGCATTATTTTCCCTCTGATTTAAAAATTCCCCGTGGACGGCAATCAGACATTGAGCTCTGCACACTTGGCAAATGGTGAGTCTTTTTTTTTTTTTTTTTGAAAGAAAAAGAACCAGCCTGTTTATTTCTGGCAGCCGTCCCCACTCCAGTCCTTTTTATGAGTTCTAATAAATGCAGTTTTTTTCTCTTAACTTTTTTTTTTCTTGAAGCAGACCCTTTCTCTCGGTTCTCCGCTCTCATGAGTTTACAGCTGGCTTTGCAATTCAAGCTCTGACACAACAGGGACTGTCCCCTGTGCCATCACCATTCCAGACTCAGATCTTATCATCCCAACGTGTCTTGAACCATTTGGGTGACTAATGGAAAAGGGAGAGAGAAGGAAGCAATGAGTTGTGTCTGCACTCCCCAGCTCTGAGACACGCTGTAATGTCTCAAGCAGTCACACCCAGCATAATGGTGCTCACCTTTAATCCCAGCACCCAAGAGGCAGAGGCAGGCAGGTCTCTGGGAATTCAAGGCCAGCCTTGTCTACAATGGACAGCTGGGGCTACATAGTGAGACTGTCTCAGAAAAGATGAAACAAAACAAATAACAAGCAATCAAAACTCCACCTTTTACTACTGTCGAGGGGCTTTAAGCTCAACAGATCATCTGAAGTGTTCAACCCCCACCCCAAGTCTGCTGGAACCTACCTCAGCAGGGGCTCCCCTCCATCACTGTAATGTCAATACAGGAAAGATGAAATTCAAGGTAGAGCGGTTTCCCCCACACCCCGTGAGTCTTTCATCAGCCACAGGAAGTAACTGGATGAGGTCACTTCCTTCTCTCTGCCATCTGCCACAGGAAGTAACTAGATGAGGTCACTTCCTTCACTCTGCCATCTGCCACAGGAAGTAACTAGATGAGGTCACTTCCTTCACTCTGCCATCAGCCACAGGTAGGAGCTGGATGAGGTCATTTCTTTGCTCCCCCATATTTTTCCCCAGCATTGGAGATGATCGTGGCTGAGGCGGATTTGGGGTTTTTCAAAAAAAAAAAAATTAGGGGACAGCAATAAAAGGAACAAACAGGAATAACAGCTTAGATTGTCTGGCTGTGGGCAGAGGAGTCACTAGAGGAAACAGTGTAATCCAGATTGGAGCAGGGCAGTGAAGAAAAACTCAAAAGTCCACTCACTGTCTTTACAGTAAGTAGAGTCTCAGAAATAGAAAACAGAAATGCTTCTGTTTTGGACTGCTTAAGAGCAAGAGGCAGGAAAACTTGAAAAGGGACCTAACAGGTCCACACAGACATTACTTTCCTTCTTTCTTATGCAAAATCCGTCAGACTTTCAAGGTAGAGCACCTAAGAGAATCCCATCACCTAAGAGGCAGAGGCAGGCAGGTTTCTCATATTTTGCCTTCAAGTTTCAAAGGAACATTGCACACATTAACCTCAGCGCTGAAGTGAAACCAGAAATTACAGGTCATGAAATATACTCAGGCTTTTACTTAAAAACCAATCCAAAACAAAACAAACAAACAAACAAACAAAAAAAAAAACCTGTAACCTAACTTTGTATGTATGTATGTGTGAATGCCTGCATGCATGTTTGTGCACCACATACATGCATGATGCCCATAGAAGACAGAAAAGGATTGGATTCCTTGTAACTGGAGTAACAGATGGTTATGGGATGCCATGTAGGTGCTGGGAGCCAAATCCAGGTCCTCTGCAGAGCAACAAGTGCCCCGCATCTCTCTAGCCCTTAAACTTACTTTGTAAGAGAGAGTTACTCTCTCTCTCCCTCTCTCCTTTCCTCCCCTCCCCCTCTCCCTCTCCCTCCCCCTCTCTCTCCCTCTCCCTTTCTCCCTCCCCCATCTCTGCCTCTTCCTCTCCCTTCCCTCCTCCCCCCCCACCCCCCACTCCCCCCCTCCTGTCCCAGCCTACCTGTGCACTCTCATGCACCTTCAGGGCTGAATTCTTGCATTTGCTCACAGAAATACAAACAAATCCACACAGGCATTACTTTCCTTCTTTCTTATGCAAAACCCGTCAGACTTCATGCACTGTTTCTCACATTATGTAGTTTAATTCTTTCTTCTTAGAATACATCCCGGAAGGGAAAGCTCTGCGTGCTAACACAGAGTCTTTGGTTGCTGTTAGCGCCAATGTGCCAGCCCTTACTTATGGATCAGTTGGAATTGGATCCCTAAGCTACTCCTAGTCTCTTGTGACTACAAACCAAGCTTGACTGTACTTACACAACTTTGTAAATGCTGTGTGTGGTGGTGGTAGTACTGCGGTTATCTAAAGGATACGGACTCCAATGCGTGGTTGCTAACATTAAACATAGATGTGGCCATGTCACTTGCTCATGTGACATGGGCTTTGTGTTCATAGATTGTGCCCTTTCGTACACATATATGAGTGTCCTGGTATGTATTCTGTAGTAGTGTAGAATGAAAAATTATAAAGACTATTTTATAAAATATATACAGGCTTTTTCTTTACCCCTAGACCTGAGCAAAAGAATGCAGGTTCCAGAAAGCGGAACTGAATGTAAGATTTCAGGCCTTCACTGCCCCGGGATACATTCCTAGAGGAGTCCATTATCCCTGAGTCAGAGGACACTTACTGGATTAACATTCCTCAATCCTCAGGGAAGAGAACCCACCTGTGGGTGGGGAAGGCCCAAAGCAGGAAGACACATTCCTGACCAAAAAGAGAAATAAATGCAAGTCATCTAGGTGAGACTGAGAAATAGTTGAGCTAGTGACATTTTGAGAATACAGAGTGTTTTCCACAGGACCCCGATTCACTTAGGTTGCGTTCCTCTGGAATTCTCTGCTGTTTTTATGTTATATTTCCTTAGCAACCTTTCACCCCCTCCTCACTCTCCAGGTTTGTGGTTTCCCCCTTTAAAAACCCTTCTCAGACTGACTGGCTTTGTCAAACTCTACTCCTGTGCGAGTGAGCAGTTTGACCATTGGCTGCCAACTCTCCTCCCTAATAAACCTCTGCTGATTGCATCCAGGTATGGTGTCTTACAAGTTTGTGGGTGGCCATGACTTCCCGAGACTTGAGTAAGGGTCTCCCGAGTTTGGGGGTCTTCAGTAGCTCCCCCACTGATTTCAGGGTTTGGGCTTTTTCTGGCTATTGGGGAAGAGGGGTTGTCCTTTTTCTCTGGTGCAGTGTGGCTCTTGGGCCACCTGAGTGTTTCTGGGTCTCTCTGATGGAGTTTCTGCTTTCCAGCTTAGTGGCTGCTCTTTCCTTCTCTGTTTCTGGAAGATGCTTCTGTTTGGAGGAGGTAGTTTGTCTCTACTCAGAACGGGAGGGAGAAGAGAGCAGCTGGTCGGTCAGTGCAGGTGTCAGGTGGGACGCTATGGGGATTCAGATAGAGGCTGGGGCAGGGCAGGCAGGCAGGTGCTGTCAGCAATGAAAACTTGTTATGAGCTCTGTCCGTGTGCCCAGGCCCCATTCAGATCCTCCTCCTGCCAACAGCTTCCCCAGAACTGCCTGAGTAGAATCACCCATGGCCCTTGCCAGGGTTCAGGTCTGTGGCTATTGTAATCTGCTTTATGTTGATCAGTACCCAGAAGGTATAAGAGGGAGTGTTGGCAGAAGTGCTGGGAACTGTGAATAGTAACTACATCCCAGCGGGTTGCAGCAATTGTTGTAGCTGTGTCCCTTGTTTAGTCAGAGCCTCAGTTTCTCTTCTGGGTAGTAGAAGGGTAGTGCTAAGTTGGCATCTGATAGATTCACCAAGGGAGTTTTGTAATGACACGATGCCTGGGCCTAGCCTCAAATTTTATAGGGGTATGTTCCACGCATCCATCAGTGGAGACTTAATGTCGACAGTGATGACGCATGGTCCCTTCTGTCCCAGACACTCTGACAGCATTAGTCTTGTGACTCACCACCACGTGGCACACATCAAGAAACTTCTGTGAATACAGAAGAGGAGTCTTAAGTCTCCTTAAGTCTTGTTTCTTTATATCCAGTGGTTGTAAGCACACACTGAAGGTAGCCAACAGTTGTCCAGCCTCTAAACTGTGTGGATTGGAGCCGCTGAATACACAAAGCTAATCTTGCCCAAATTAATCACCTCAGGCTATTAGCCACTTGTCCTCTCTCCCTACTGGGATGACGGGTCAGGTTCTCGAAGCATCGGACCTTATGAATAATTGTTTCCTCTCTGATGCTGAGCTTGTGGTTTTTTTGATGAAAAGAAAATCCATGATTTTTTTTTTCCCCACATGAGTTGAGGCTGCTGTTCACACGGGGAGACTTCTCAGCGCTTGCTTTAATAACTCCAGCTTCTCTGACCTTTCCTCTCTGTTCCCCTATTTATACCACACAGACTGGCAGAAAAAAAATCCAGAGTGTGCATTCAGGAGATGCTTTCAAAGTAGGCAGGCAGGCTACTGGGCTCTCCGGTTGCATCTTCTATCCCTTTTGCTTTTTAAATGCTCCTAAGTAAATAGCCCAGCACCACTGATCATTAGGAAGCCATGGGTGGAGAACCGATGCTTCAGCCCAATTACTGGGGCAGGTCCAGCAGGCTTTACCCCGTGGGGTAGAGCCCACAGCACTCCAAGTATAATCGGAGCTCTGGCAGCCTCAGATTTGTTTTAGGCTTAATTGGCCTGAGGCTGGTACTTTGCCCCTAGCTCTTCCTCTACAGCTATGCACATGATATTTTCAGTCCTGGAGCAGACGGACAAGCTGCTTCCATGAGGCTTCATTCCATTAAGAAAAAGCCTGGATGCTGGCCACATGAAAGGCACACAGCAGAGACCACCCACCTGCCACACACCTAGAGCTTGCTGGGTGATGTCATGCCTGAGTTCCTGAGATTAAAAAAATAATAATTAATTAATTAATTTTTATTTAATTCTCCACTCCAAACAAATTCTTGTCCCTTGCAGGCAGCCTCGATGGTGAAGTGCATGTCCACAATAACCCTTAACCCTCTTGCCTCCAATTTAATCTTGTGGTCGAGGGGACTCAGAGGATCGGCAGTGGCCATCTCCTCTGATTTCACACCACAGTGTCAGTGCAGAGCACCTCTGTGACCTCAGGAATCACGGGGATCTCACCATCGAGAGATAAGAACGTGTACAGCGGACACACACATATGCACACTTACACACACCCACTTGGACACACACATATGCACACTCACACACACCCACTTGACCTTGAGCCACTCTGCCCTTGGCGAAGTCGGAAAATAGAACTGAACATCCCCCTGCCTTGACCTTTCCAGGAACAAGCTCCACCCCCAAGTGACCTAGGAGCTGTCAATCAAGCCATGCAAAGTGACATCACCTGTCACCTGTTCAAACACTCCAAGGACTATAGGAAGGGTATCCCAGGGAACAGGAGGAAGACAAGACATATATTTTACTACATCACAGCCTGGCTCTGTCTCCAGAATACCATGTGACCTAGAATTGGAATTTAAGCTGGGCTAGTCTGGGTGTGTGCATGAAGAGAATGGGGGACACTTATTACTCACCCATTCATTTTCTCTGGAACCAAGTAATCCTAACCTCCTTTGGAGCTTCCATAGTAAACAGCAATTTTTTTTTGTCTGCTGAAAAAGTTTTTTTCAGAGCTGGTGTACCCGGAAGCAGGAGTGCAGCTCACCTTCCACACCTGTCACCATTTGTCACATTTCTAAAGAAGATCTCTCTGGATCATGAGCCAATTTGTTGAGGGCAGCTATCCATCAAGGCAGAACCTGAACATTCATCTTGAGGCCTGGCAGCTGCTGCCTACACAGAACAGACGATGCCCGCAAGGAGTGACAGCGACAGTGAGTCCTCAGAGAGAGCCGCAGCACCCTGTGGCATGTAATGAGTGCAGGCAGGGAGGGACTCCAAAGGGAGATGGCCTGTGTGAGATCACTGTAAACCTCATGCCCAGTCTGCATATGTCTTGCCCAAGTCTAGCACTCAAGAAGGACTTGGTCTCCAGAGACTCTGGCTCCACTTGACAGCATCTTAAATGTCAGCATTAAAATTCATATCCGGTTCTGAAAATGTATGGAATTCGCAGGAGAGGTTCTGTGTGACCACTCCAACTTTGAGGAATTATACATTATTTGTGCAGCAGATAATCAGAGCACCAGTGGAGTCCGTGGTGAGCTTCACAGAGATTCTTTCTTCCGGGGACCTGAGATGGAAATGCAATGTGAGACATCGAACAGGATGCCAGCACCTAATGGGACAAGGAGTGTCAGGGGCTTCAGGAACAACTTGACAACTGACCGGGTGTGAGAAATGAGAGAAGCTAATCATCACAGTAGGCACACTAACTGGGAGCTCAGTGGAGAGAGGACCACAGTCCAGGCATAGGAGTGGAGCAGGGGTGTAAGGGCCACCTTTCTGCACCTGGGACACTGCTGCTTGACACTGTCTCCCAGAAACACCTCCCAGTTTCTTTAGCTCTTCCCTCTTCCACCCATCACCACTGGGCTCTGCCCTGACCTCCTGCAGAGGACCCTGGTACAGTCTCTGTCATGCCTCCTGCCTCTCCTCCCATACGCTTCAGAGGACATTGGGGGCTTAGAAACACCGGGACTACAGCTAGGGACATCATCATCCCGCTCTCAGTAACGGTAGAGAAAAATAAGATAAAGAAAAAATGGGGGGAAAAAAACCAGAAAACAAGCAAGGATATAAAATGGGAACAAGAACATGGCTCAGCTGGAGCTAGCTGACTTTCAAAGATCCTGAGAACTCAACTGGGGAAATTACTGTTCTCAAGCATACCTGTGAGGGACGATCTAGACAGGCCAAACTGGAGGGAGCCAGTGAGGGACGATCTAGATTTTTTAAGGTTGGAAGGTCCACTTTAACTTCATGTGGCACCGTTGGGATCCTAGACTGACTGAGTACAAAGGCCCAAGACAGCTGAGCGCCATCATTCATATCTCTGCTTCCTGTCTGTGGATACAAGCTGTCTCTTGCTCCTGACACTATGATTTCCCTGCCATGATATACCTTCCAACTATGAGACAGAATGAACTAACCCCTTCTCTCTTAAGTTGCAATCATCAGAGACTTTTATCACAGTAACATAGTAACCCATACAAAGCATGTGTCAATAACACTCTATATGAAAACAGAATTAAACAATGTGTTAAAGATTCTCCATCATGGGTTTGTAATGTCAAATTGATTGAAGGCCAAACTGATTGAAAATCAATCAGTTCAATTTACTTTTTTTTCTTCCAGTGAGGTTACATGTGGAGAGGTCCATTGTAAACTGAAAATGTGTTCTCAGAAATATACTTGAAACAGCTGACATCATAGCTTATCAACACTGTAGACTTGCACATCTGTGTAGAACCTGAGAGGCTCTCTCCTGCTGCCCAACACTGGAAGAATGTCACATTGAATATTTGATACAGTAGAATACCATCCCTTGTCAAAAAAAAATCTATACTGGAGGTGGAGAGATGGCTCAGCAGTTAACACTTGCTATTCTTCCAAAGGACCCAGACTTGATTCCCAGACCTCAGGTTTGATGGCTTATAACTCAAGTTTCAGGGGATCTGACAACTTCTGGTCTCCTGGAGCATCTGCACTCTTGTGCACACGAGCGTGCACACATACACACACACACTTTAAAACTGAAGTAGATCATTTTTTTAAAAAGAGGGAAATTCTGAAACACAACAGTATCTGTCACTCTTTCACACATTGAGATAAATCTGTGTTTGTTTGTAAAAGTGTTGTTTGGTTTCCTTGTGCGATGAGTGTAATTGCTAAGTCATGGGTGTTAGAGGGGTGGGTGCCCGGGGTTACTGTCTAGGGAGAAGGTTCAGTGAGAGAGGAGGAGCAAGGGGCGGTGGTGACAGTTACAGTGTTATGGGTGTACTTAATGCTCCTACACTGTTCACTTAAAGTGGTGAGGATGAATGCCTTTATACAAATTTTAGCATCGTTTAAAAACAGAGCACAAAGAAACTTTTGAAACAGCTAAGTACGTTCATTATCTTGATTATGTCGAGAACAACTCCCAGGGTGTATACAAGTGTGAAAATACCAATTTGTGTACTTCAGACATGCATTTTATTACACACCAATTATACTTCGATAAAGCTGTCTAAAATGTTTAATGAAAAGAATGTGTGTTTTGTAGGTTTTGTGTGTGTGTGTGTGTGTGTGTGTGTGTGTGTCTGTGTGTGTGATGTATCTTATTGTGTAGCCATGGCTAATCTAGAATTCACTATGTAGCCTAGGTTGGCATCAGAGTCACAAGGGTCTGCCTACCTCTGCCTTCTGAGGGCTGTAATTAAAGGTGTGCATCATCACATCCAACCTTAAAAAGAATATTTAAATGAATAATATAAATATAGGAATTTGTGGTGTCCATATGTAATTTTATGGGTTTAATAAGTTGAAGTTTACCTGGAAAAGGTAAGTAAGAGGGCACGACCCTTCCTAGTTGGTCATCTTTCTCTGAGCTACCTCTTCCCCACTAAAGCAAGCGTTAATCATATTTCTATAATAGGAGAAACTTTATCCATCCTTTCTCTATTTTTGTGAAAGTGGTGCTTGAGACAAGGTATGTGAGGCTGTCCTCAACCTTGCAATCCTCCTGCCTCGGCCTCCTGAGTGTTATAGGTGTGTGCTAGCACACACTTGGCTCTGTCCTCTCTTATGACTGGAAAGCCCTCCAGGATATGTATTTGCCAATTATATTAAATGACCTCCACAAACAGGTAAGTGCCAGGCTGGGCATACATGGATCCCATTCTAGAGGGAAACAATTTGGAAACCCATCACATAAAGCACACAAAAGAAATGGGCAGAGAACCCAATCTAGATACATAGGACAGTTTGCACTGATTGAATTCTGAGAGCTATATAGGCATCAGGACCAAGAGGGATTAGCTTTGCCAGGCCCAAGAGCTTGCACAGGTAGTGCATCGTAGGTGACAGCTAGTTTTCTGGGCCTGCATGATGAATTACCAGGCATCAGTTCTCTTAAAATAAGAGAAAATTTACCTAGAACACCAAGCTAACAGTTCTGGGGCCTAACTAGCTGATATTGAGTTGTTAGCAGAGCTACTGAATTTCTGAATGTTGTGCGAGGTGACTCCATTGCCTGAATGTCTGGTAGCTTCTAACAATCCTTGGAATCTTTGCTTTATGGATTGTAACTGATTTCTGATTACATATTCACATTGCCATTTTTCTCTGTGTGTATCTATGCTTCGCTCGTGGCTTTATACAGACATCAGCCATTAGATCGGGCTTATTAATCCAGGATGACCTCATCTTAATTTAGCCAATTATATTCACAAACACCCAGTTCTCCAATGAAGTCACATTCTAGGTAGACACAAATTTAAGGGAGGGCAAATACTCCAATCCAGCCCAGGCTCTGTCAAGGTTGTGGGAGAATAAAATAATAATCCTGGGAATTTAACAGTGCTGGATCACACAGATTCATAAACATTTAGCCAAACCCTGGCAATTAATTTAAAGGCATTTTACCAGCTTTGCTGGCCGACGTTTCTGACAGAGGGAAATGAGGTAGATCAGAGCTGTTAGAAGTTGTGTGGGGCCCACATGGTGGATCGGTTCAGAGAAGGGCAATCCTGCAAAACCACACGTCTGTGCTTTCATGTTTCTTTTTATATATTCAGAGGCAGAGTCCACAGACGGTAGCAGAAACATGGCTGAATTATGAGGAAACATACTGGTTGCGTAACTTGTCCTCTGTATAGAATCAAAAAGATGCAGAATTGAAGGTGGATCTGAGTAGGGATAGTGGGGATGGTGAGGACATGGACCAGCAACACTGGTGGGCAGTGGCAGCGCCCAACCACTCCTGTCATAGCTGCGAATTCCACTCATGAGAACGGAGCCCTCTGACTTAATGACGTTCTCAAAGCTGCACCTCTGAAGCATGCTCAGATCTTAGCAGGCAGCTCAGGTATTCATTGAGGACCAGAGAGAGCAGGTATCTCTTACATCAGGCAAGGAAAAATGCCAAGAAGTTTGAAGGAGAAAACTTTGTTTAAAGACTGTTTTAACTTTTATGCAAAATAATAATTTCCACATCTAAGGCTCAAATTAGGAATATCCAGATTCTAAAAGCCCCTTCCTCATCTCCTTCTCCCGTCTATGCTATCTGCTCTCCTTTTACTCAGTTCGGCAGGACAAGTTATGGTCTTCCTTGCATCATCCAAAAGCAGGTGACACCCATAACCTCCTGTAGCAAATGTCCGAGCTAGCAAGGACTGTGTTCTGGAACAGAACTGCGTGCCTACACTTCTCATCACAGATGGAATCTCCTACAGACAAGAGGAGAATGGAAATTACCAACAAGCAAGCTAATGGCTAAGCTGTGTGCTATCCCCGCCTCCCGCAGAGGGTGCCAGGGCTCAGCAAAGTTCACAGATGGAGCCCACTTAAGGAAAATGGCACTTCCTAAAATCCAGTATGGCAGCCACGTTAATTGTCAACCTGGAGGGGAAACCAGAGAGGCCATTACACACAGAAGGGCGTCGTGGAGGCCTGTAAAGGAAAGCTGCTCCCCAGTCCCGCTCCACTCAGCCATAGATGCACATGAAGGAGAAAAGTCCTTCCTGGAGCGGACACTAAGCAGAAAGTCCTCCAGCCTGATGCACCAAGTATCATCTTCTAGGCCAGAGCAAAGAGTTCTGTTGCAGCACTAAGGTTCATTTATCTGCTCTCCCACCTGTCTATGTAGACACCTAGGAGAGTTAATAATGGGAGAACAAACTTGATGTATGCACTCCTGATAGGTGCAGTGTCTGCTACTTGCCTCTCATAGACTGCATTGTTGCTAACCATACCATGCTTTTCTCCCAATGAGACAGAGATTAATTACAGGGTATATGGGAAGAATTCCATTCATGAATTTAGGTCCTTGCATTGGAAGAGGCAGAGACAAATCAGGAGTGTCTCCACCGCGATGCCTGTCAGGGGAGGGTGCCAACAGATGGGCTTTAAATGAAAGTATTTCCGAGGATTGTTTCTTCTTTCATGGATGGAAAAGCAAACCCACCAGGCTTTTTAAGGAGCACGTGTAAATGCAGAACCATTATGCCTGGTGTCTGTATTTCAAAGTTGGCTCAGGGATCGAAAGAGAAGTTGAAGCACAGATCTCATCTCGTAGAAGTCGCTCTGGCGAATTACTCTCGGGCTCGTCAGTCAAAGCAACAACTGTTACCATAAAGCTGACACTCAGTACAGCCACAAGCCCCAGACCCTTTGAACTGACTCCAGCCAATTAGGTTATCTCCAGTGAGTGGGCTCCAGTGACCTTGAGAAGGGGAAAAGAAGAGGCCAGTAAAACAGCTACACTGGCCTTGGAAAAGGCGGGATATTGGGCTTCAGAATGGCAGGTCTTCCCAGGAGGACTCTCCTCTCTAATAGGCAGGCATTCATCAAAAAAACACATCTCTGGAAATTGCTGATTTTTGAACTTAGATCTTGATCAGCCAGAGAATTGAGGCGGGGGTAGATTGGCTGAGTGTATTCTTGGCCTATGTGGGGGTCTTAGTTCCAAAGGCCACACAAGCCAAATCCAGATCTCTGGTCAACTATCATCTGAGCAGGAAGGTTCCTGAAATAAGAATAGGGAGGGTAGATGGAGGGTGGGTGAGAGAGAAGAAACAACTGCTGTTTAGTTGACTTTCTTGCTGAGTTCTATGTTCTGTACCTGGCTTGTCCATATTTCCCCAGCACCCTGAAAATTGCCTGGACCTTTTTGCATCTCACTCAAGGATCCGTCAGAAGAACGGAATGTCTTGAAGTTCAGAATCATGTTGAGGGCACAGGTTTACTTGACTGCAATCTGGGGTAGAGCTGGATGAGACTGTCTGAAGTTCTACTACTCCATAAGCTTCAGGTCTTCAGGCCTCACTTCCAGAAGCAACAGAGTCCAAAACCGAGCTTTGTTTCTGGAACAGCATAAGCATATGCAAGCAGCATAAGGATCTTGGAAGCCGAGTCCTGTAAATAGCATCACGTTCCTGGTTTTGATTCGTCTTCTCTGAAAGCTAGTCCGTCACTCTTTACTCATCAGGACAAGCACTCGGGAGAGGCATCAGCCTGCCTCCCTGACCTCTGCATGACCTTGTATACATTCTATTTTTGACAGTCCAATCGAAATCAATCAAAGGCAGAATGTCTTCTTTGATTATAGACGTTTTCATGAATGAGAGCTATCAAATGGGAGGCCCATTTGAACAGCATTGTGTTTGGTTAACACACACAGGCCTCTTATGTGGAGCAGTTTCTCAGATCTCTAGTCAGTGAAGCCATACTGCTAGTATACATACAGCCTTCCAAGGACCAGAGATCTGGACATGGCTTTGAAATGAACCACACCTGGAACATTTACACCACAGCAACTGGGAAATCCCATAGATCATGGCTTTGTGCATCATGTGCCAGCCCAACTGGCTGTGGATGGACCTGTTAGGATGTTCGGGGGTGTGACTTACTTTGGGGTTTAAGGGCATGTAAGAGAAGGAGGACTTTAGAATGAGATGACAGCATCACTGGAGGCACGGGATAAGGTGCAACCAACTGTCCTCATGTGATACATGATATAGCCATGACCTCGACTGTACATCAGAGCCTGCTGGGCCAACGATCCTAATAGGATGCTTGCTAGGAAAACCAATGTGACCTATACTGTACTTCAGAGACTTCTGGGCCAGCTGTCCTTATAGGATACCATGCTAGGAGGACCAATGTGACCTCTACTGTACATCAGAGTCTGCTGGGCCAACTGTCCTAATGGAAGGCTTGCTAAGAGGACCAATGTGCCCTATTCTGTACTTCAGAGTCTTCTGATAACTCATGGACAGCTTACAGTTTACAATACTCCTCTGACACCACATATATGGATCATCTCACTTGCCCTATTGGTTGGCAGCATCAGCCAGCTTTACTCCATTGGTTAGTCACATCAACCAGTAAGTATTTCTAGAACATTTTGTGGTTATGATTCTACATGGCACTGATAGGCATGGAAAGATATTTGAAGACCTTCCCCAAATAAGCTGGGCTAGAAGAGGAGGAGGGATAGAGCCGAAGGCTTTGAACAAATCCACAAACAGCAAAGTAAAAACCTGGAGGCCTGCCTGGGAGTCCACAGCCTGGGTCTTTCAGAGTTAGATCCCTGCTAATCTGTGATGGGACCTGTGTGTCTCCATTTTTTCTGCCTTTACAGCTTTGCTGTACCCTAGCATCTCACACCCAAGTCTCCCCAAGCTGCCCTGGGAGTTCTACAGGGCAAGTCTATGATCTTCTTGTCTTAGTAGCCACTCTGTATATCACAGGTTTTTTGTTTTTGTTTTTTAACAGAAATATGACACCCAGCAAGCTTGACAGGTGGAAGATTGAGTGAGTGGATAGATGGATGGAAGGATGGATGGATGGATGGATGGATGGATGGATGGATGGATGGAATGATAGATGGGAGGAAGGAAGGAAAGAAAGAAGTGAGAGAAGGAGGGAGAAAGGATGGATGGATAGACAGATGGATAGATGAATGAATGATGCCCTACATCTGAAATACTGCCAGTCTCAGAGGAAAGAGGCAGGTGAGGTACCCAAGTCAGTTGTTCAGCATAAACACCTGGAAACAGTGTAATGTGAGTGTGAACCAGGAGCTGTGAGAAGTCAGATCACTTGAAGCTGGAGGCATGTGTTGAGGGAGCATCAGGGGGGAAAAGGAGTGCAGATAAGCTGAAACCTGGCTGAGTAGGTCAGAGATTTTCTAATTTTGCTCTGCCAAAGAACCCCAGGGCTCTGCAGAAGCACTTCAGGAGTTCTGTAAATAATTTAAATTTAATTTCCCAAATTACATATTTTAAACAGTAATGTGATTACACCAGCACACACAAATTTGGTTTACAGTAGATTTTAACACATTGCCAACCCCCAGTGAGTTAACTGGTACTACCAGACCAATTCTCTCAATAAGAGTCGGGCTGTAGCTGTCGGGCAGAAGACAGTTCTGAGATTGCAGCATGAACTGCTAAGCAGAGTGAGTCTAGTATTTTCCATTTTGTGCAACTTAAATCAAATGCCATCATCCCATGCTGGGGATGATGGAAGATTGCCGTTTTCTCCCATAAATCCAGATTTCAGAGTTCAGTGTTCATCAGAATAGCCTCTTTAGTCCCATCGTCTGACTTCATCATATTCATGAATGTTCAATCATTGGAACTCATGAAATAAACTTGCATTGATATTTCAAAGTTCCTAAGCAGAAACATATATTCTTAAAACCTCAGAAGGCTTGCAAGGTCAAAGGCAAAGGGCAGCTAAGAAAATGCAACTTGCCTTTAAAAGCCTAAAGTGAACATTTTCTAAAGAGGAGTAGAGCTAAAACTTCTATGGGGTAAATCATTTCTTTTTCAGGGGGAAGACATCCAAGTTGGGATCCTAGTTCCAGTAAAAGAGCTCACTTAAGAAAACGGGGGTGGGGGGCGATGGGTGAGTTCTTGCTTCTCTCTGTAGTCTCTTTCCTTTAAACACCAAACAGAAAGAAGAGCAGACTGGGAGGGACCAGACAGCCCTGGTAACCTGTCCAAAGAGTTCCTTGGTTTGCTAGTTTCTAAAGACTCTTGCCTCCAGATCATGGGTTTCTGGCTATAAATGGCTGTCTGGAGCCAGGCTTAGGACAGTCTTTTAACAGATTCACCCATCTCTGGATAGATCACCTTGAAAAACAGATATTTTACTCTTTCACATCTTTTGAGGTCAGAGAGGAGTCATTTGGCCAACATATCTGAGCCAGTCCTGATCATACATCAGCCTTACTTTGTAAACTTCCCAATCTTTATTCTTTATATGTATGAGTGTTTTGCTTGCATGCATGCCTGGAGCCCCCCTGCGACCTCTTTACCGGAACTGGGGTTATAGACAGTTGTGAGCCAATATGTGGATGCTAGGAGTAAAAACTGGTTCTCTACAAGAACTAGTGCTCTTAACTGCTGAGTAGTCTCTCCTGTCCCCGTCCTTACTTTAAATGATTGTCTGTGTGATTCAATATTACTTCAGACTTATAGTTGTAGAACTTGGACGGTGTTATGGTTTGCATATGAGATTCCCCTTGAAAGCTTACATTCAAGACTTGGTCCTTAATCACGTGGTCGGAGGTGAGGCTTTGAGAAATGATTGAGTGATGGGGGCTTGGATCTAATCAATGGATCAATCCATTGATCAGTTCATAAGATGATGACATTATTAGTTAGGAGATGGACCCACCTGAAGAAAATAGGTCACTGAGGTGTGCCCATCCACTCTGCCTCCTGTCCATCCGATGAGCAGTTTTGATCCAAGACATGTCCCTCACCATGAGCCTGCTTTGTCACAGTCACATACAACCCAGAGGTGGTGCAGCCACAGGACTCTGAAGGGAAACCCAGAGACCACAGGCAACATAAATCTTTTCTCTTTTGAGGCATTTTGGCAGTGATAAAAATGACTCAGCTTGGAAACTCAGCCACAAGCATTTTTTTTTGTCAGATCTGATACATAAAGTTTTGTTATTTTAAATAAAATCTGATTCTGATTCGTGTTTAACTCATATTCAGGACCTTGAAGAACCAGAGGTGATAGGAGTTATCTGTGATGTTGTCTGGTAGCACGTTAAGAACTAGAAGTGACAGGAGTTATAATGGTCTCCTCCACACTGTCTCATAGTGTGGGTAGGGCTGAAAGGAAATATTTGCAATTTATAAGGTCCTGTATCCAAAAGGGCTCGAAAGTTTCCTAAGTAGGCAACGGTTCTGATGCCATTAATGAGCTGGACTCGTGTTGGCTGCTTTGCTTGAGTTCTGCTGTCTGCCTGCTTTCACTGGAATGTTCCTGTTAACTGGTTGTTACTATGTTGCCAACTTCTGTTCTGGAGCTTACATACATTCAAGAGAACATAGTCTCTTGGAGAAGAGAAAACTGACGGGTGGCCAGAGTCGCTAAGAATAGGGCAGGATTGAAGGGTCTCCTGACCTCAAACATCTCACTCTCAGACCTGAGCCACTGCCAGAATTACATCGGCACAGGAAGCCACTGGGCTCACCAAGGACTGACATGTTTGAGGAGATGCTTGGTGGCTAAAGGCAACACTACATTCTCAGGTATTGGAGAGCTCCAAAAGTCCTTCACCCAGCTCTGCCAAGGATGCTCTGTAACATGGGCTGGAATAGTTAGCTTAATGAAGGAAACACAAGTATCTTTCCCTCTCACCCTCTTGTCTGGGGATAAAGTGTTGGCACTAAGCACTGCTTCTCCCTTCCTTGTTCACAGCCCAGTCTCTGATAGAGCACTAGCAAATTGTTTCACACACAGAGATCACGGTTTCTGGTTGTCGACAATTGGTTTCACTTCAATTGCTGGGTTGCTCTAACTCTAACATCTAAGTTCCTTAGAGGCAGAATGATAGTTTTGCTCCCTCAGGGCACAGCTCTCCCACTAACTCCCCAGTCCACGTTCCTGAGCAGATTTGCTGTTATGAGTCCTGGTGATGGGCATTTACTGAGTACTCTCTGTGAGGGCTTATGTACATTCTCCCACGTTATACACTGGTCTGTGCTGTCCAGCATGGCAGCCACCAGCCATGTGTGGTGGCTACATAGCACATGGCTGTACTAAATTGAAATGTGCTCTAAATAGACATGAGAATACTGAGATTAAAGACTGCTCTTTCTAATTTTTTTTGCCTTGTAAAACATAATTGGATCTCACCAATTTTCTCCATGTCTTTTAATATAACATTACTAGAACACTTAATAGTATAAGCTCGGCTAACATTTGTGACTCTCAATGTATTCCTTTAGTGCAATAGTGTTCAAAATAATCACAGGTGCCGTTACTGTTGGCTCTCAGGTGAGGGCGGTCATGCTGACAAAAGGTTATTAACACAAGACTCAAATGTCATGTGATTTTAACTAGAGAAGTAGTCATTTGACCCCGGGTCTGTCAGACTTTACAAATACATGAGAACAATAGGTCTTACTGTTGTTCAAATTTACAACCTGCTAAGTGTACTTTAATTCTAAACAAGGGATTGGAGCCCACCCATGTGTTAGAGGAGAGAGTGTATGTATGATTTAGGCCAGATCATAAAAGCTCATCACTCCTTGGATCTTTGATGTCAAGTTCAACGCTGGGCTTCAGCCTGCACTCTCTCCTCGGCCTACCCACCCATCTGCTCTGTTTGGTTACTTTGAGGAGTAGAGCATAGAGTTGTTACTCTATTCCAGTGTGCTGATTGATGAGGGGATGAGAGGAGACATGGTTCGATACATTCTGAAGGTTGGATAGAGGTCAGAATGACAGCCACCTTGTGCAGACAGAAGGACCAGAGCCAGGGATGCTGGCACTCATGCATTCCACCGGGACCTTCCTCCACTTTGTCATCCCTATTTATCAGTCGTTAATAAAAGGCATTTCCCTCTCCCTGGAGGTTGGAGGAGCAATATTATATATCTGTGCTTTGGAATCTGACAGGAAATTAGTAATTTACCCAAGGAGGTTGGGCAGGTGGAAGGAGGGAGAACAGAGTCCCCATGTAGAATTTGTGAGCATTTTCTAAAGTGTATTTTTGAGAGTACCTTTATTTCTAGAAACAGCCACAAAAACCTGTATTTGAAGATGAAGCTTTTATTCCTAGTGTTGAAACGCGGTGGGGTTGTACAAGCTTCACAGAGGAAATTAGGTTTCTCTTCTCCCTGCAAGAACAAATGTTTATAAGTGTGGTGCTGGCGGGGTCCCCTGGTAAAGAACATAAATAAACAATTTTCCTTTGTTTTCTACCCATAGCAAAAACGAATGAAACCTGAGCATGTGCATCGGAGGTACTGGGCCTGAGAACGGGAAGTAGCCCACAGGAGAGGATGAAAAAAAAATACAATAACAAAATTCTTCTTTCCCTTTTGACTTAAATCCCAATTAAAACCTCTCTGCCTTTGCAGGGCAGCTGACTACAGGTTCCATGTCACTGACCCTGGTTGCAGCTCTGCTGCCAGAATAACAATGTAAGGCTTCGAAACTGGCCTTGGTGTTAATCAGAACCCCCAGGGACAGAGCTGTTCCGATTGCTAGAGGCTCCGATCCAGTGTGCTCATCCATTTATCTTGCTTTCCCCCTGACATGCTTGCTGTCAGCTGCACAGCTAAACTCTGAGGCATTCCGAGGAGGTTAACTTAAGCTGAAGAAGAGGAAATAGCTTGCGGAGGCAGCCTCACCAACTCAATCTACCCAGTAGCCCCTGAAAGTACAATAATATCTTCTCACAAATTCTCCTCTGGTGTTTGATGGCCCCAAGAAGCTTTTTTTTTTTTAATTCTCTCTCTCTCTTTCCTTTTGCAAATTGAATTTTTATTTTCCTTGTTCATTATTCAAAATTTCTTTGGAGGCAAAGTTTGTAAAAAAAAAAAAAAAAAAAACAACTTGGGTGTTTTTTTGCCCCTGCTGTTTAACCCTATGTTGCCTTACTTTGTTCTCTGCTGTTTCTGCTTACAGAGAAAACAGGTTCAAGCATGTCCTAGGTCAACTCTCTCAAAAGCTACCCCTTCACCTCTACAGGGGAAGAGGGAACACAAGGAACAGGTCCTCGTCATTCCCCTCGGTTATCAGACCACAGCAGTGGTAGGGAAATACCCAAGCCAAACTCACAACCGTCCTGTTGGAAATTAATATGAACCACATAGGAAATTGTAATTCATTCATAGCTACATAAAAAGTAAAACTAAATCAATGAGATTGTTTTAATAATAAATTTTATATAAGAAAATATTCTCCAAATAATATCACTTCAAGGTAGAATAAATATGAATTATTAATAAGATATATTATCCCACAGTACTCAGTAGCCCCATGCTGGGGACCTACCATATTGGCTGTTGTAGTCCGAGCTAGCCATGCCTATTATCCAGTCAGGACAGATGTGTGGAGGATTGGGAATGATTGTGCTGACTCTACACATTTATATGCGGTGTTCCCAGTATACTAAATTTCTAGAGGAACACGTTGGACAATGGTGGTTTGAGAATAGAGTCACCAAGAAAGGTCCTCAGAGGAGCCAGGGCACAGAGGATGCCATGGATTAGCCAAGGACACTGGGTGTTATAAACTAGGCTGGCAGCATCAGAACTTCCAGCAGCAGAGAAACCGAGGCAGGACTTCGTCTTGTACATGAGCAGCTCAGAGAGATAGCTAGTCTGTAAGGCAAGGCCTGGGGGCAGCCTGTCCACAGAGGGTGAGGATGGACCAGTGTCACAACGACGGGCCTTAGAGACACCTGGGACAGCTCAGCACAAGATGACAAATGGGCCCCAGCCCAAGTTTTGCAGCTCAGTTGTTCGGTTGGTTTTTAACTTGACACGAGCTAAGGTTGCTGGGGACAAAGGGAACCTCAGTTGAGAAAATGCCTCCTTCAGATTGGTCTATGGTCTGTAGAGGTGAATGCCTCCTTCAGATTTGACATTAATGGGTTTCTCCATTAATGATTGATGTGGGAGAACCAGGCTCATTATGGGTGCTGCCACCCACGGTGGACATTGGTCCTGGGAGGTATTAGAAACGTAGCTAGACATGAGCCTGAAAGCAAGCAGGTGAGCAGCATCCCTCCACGGCTTCTGCTTCGGCTCTCCGGCCAGGTTCCTGTCCCGACTTTCCTCAATGATGGACTGCGACATTTTGGAGTCTTTGGAGGAGGAAGCCAGGCCACAGGCACCCATATTGGATAGACAGGTCAGCTGCTATGATATGTGGTTTTATTCTGCTCAGACATGTGTGTTTTATGTCTGTCTGAGCACACATTTCTGCCCCTTCCTTTGTCAGGCAGAAATCCATAAGCTACAGAGATGCATTCTCCTTAGACGGAGGAGAGGGCTCGAACCACATATGGATGTGCATACGGGAGCCTGCAGAGCCTAGAGTAACTCTCACAGTACTCTTGTTTCTTATTTCTTTATGTTTAGTTTTTCATTTGTGAATCTCTGTTACAAACTTGAGTCAGTCTCATGCTTTCATCTAACATACCCATGAAGGAAGTAAGTAGGCAGATCCCCCCTCATGCATGGGCTACTACTTTCAGTGCCTCCCTCTCACGTAGCCCCTCCCACTCCCTTAGCCCCTCTCACTCCTTTGTCACTGTCTTTCCTGCTGGTCCTTAAGTTTTTGCCAGGTGCCAAACGGCTGTGTGCATTTCTCTCCCTGTGTCACACGTGCTCCAGGCGGGAATTATGCCTGTTATAGACTCCTGTGCAAGAGCGATCCAGCATGGACGGCAGTTCTCCATTACACCTCTGAGTTACGCTCACTCAGAGAGAAATGAACTTTGAGAAGACACAATTCTGCTAAGGAATTGACTGCCTGCCCGTGTTTGTCTGCTCTGGGCACTATAACTTTGACTGCAAAGTCAGACAGGGTTGCTCAGTCCTGATACTTATCTGTAAGAGCAAGTTAAAACATTCTTTCACTGGAGGCTTAACAAAGACAGCTCAACACATTGAGAACAGTAGATATGGCCAGGAGGAAAGAGTGTACACATTCTATCACAGACAGGTGTGATGTATTATACAACGGCCACTCTTAATATTTCTTCCTCCTCTTCTCCTTTCTCTCTCCCTTCTTTGGTGTTGTTGACTTTTCCAATTGCAGCAGCAATAAAAGACCTGTACAGCAGCATCTTAAGGGGTGAAAGTTTACTGTGGTCATAGTACAGATGGAGTTAAGGCTAGACCCTGAGGCAGCCAGTCACCGTGCAACTACAATTGGAAGAGGAGGATGGGCATCCATGCTCACAAAACTTCTTTTTCTGTATTTTTTTCTGGAGTGAATATAGATTTATTGAGAGGAAGTGAAGAGTTCCTGAGAGTGGGGAGGGCTCTATGGGAGAAAACTTCAGCTTTCTCCTTTGAGTGCAGTTCAGGACCCAAGCTCATGAAACGGTGCTGCCAATTTTACAGTAGACACTGGGACCTCAATTTCATCAAGATAATCCCTCTCAGGGCTAGCAGAAGGTAAGCTGACATAGACAACCTCTCACAGGGCTGCCTGGAGCTATGTTCCCCTGGTGATCCAAACGCTGCTGAGTTGACAGTGCTCCATCACAGACTCCTCCTCCGCTTGTCCTTCTCCCTCCTCCCCTTCCTCCTCTTCTTGTCCTTCTCCCTCCTCCCCTTCCTCCTCCTCTTGTCCTTCTCC
>JANHMN010000003.1:183277854-183295184 GCA_030674055.1 Rhabdomys pumilio
TGTGTGTGTGTGTGTGTGTGTGTGTGTGTGTGTGTGTGTGTGTGTGTGCAGAGGTTGACACTGGGCATCTTCCCATTACTCTCTCAACTGGATCTTCTGTGACAGCATCTCTCACTTAATTCAGAGCTTACCAATTGACTGGGCTGACTGGGAAGCAAGCTGCAGGGATTTGCCTATATTTCACTGCTGCCCCCATGGCACTAAGGTTACCAAGATGCACAACTGCAGCTGGCTTTTGCATCCATTTCTCATTTTACTGGCTGAGCTATCTTTCTTGTTTCCTCAAGCAGCTTTCTGTGCCATTTTGGAGGATGGGGAGGGAAATCTTACATCTACTGCTTCTTCGTGACTGTTTCCTGTCTTGTTCCCAGGGTAAGCAGAAGCATATGTCCTTTAACCCAGTGTAACAGCTTCATTGGAACCTGAGAACACCCAAGGCCAATGACCAAGCACCTTCCCATGGACATCAGAAAGTAGTCACCAGCCAACCTCCATGCCAAAGCAGAACTAACGCGATCCTGCTCACCTCCCCGCCTCAGGAAGTGCCTGTCTCTACACAGTAACTGTTCTCATTATCTGAGAGCACTGGACTAATCCTCATTATAACTTTAACATGGTATTATTGCCGGCACTGGAATGAATAAAAATAATTTGCCCTCAGTGAGACAAAATATTCTTTAAAGACTAATTTGACCTTGAGAAGAGGCCCGCTCTCACAGGTAATTTAGACAGCAGATTTGAAAAATCACCTCTGCGCAGCCTAACAGGCACTCTCTTTGGGAAAAGCCAGGGAGAGCCGAGAAATGATGTGTAGACCGTCTTCAATCATGTTTTCTCATAAGGCATATCCGATCTTGAAATGATGAAGCGTGTGGGAGAGGATCAGGTTCAGTGGGGTGGGGGAGGGGTGCAAAAGAAAGGAAAACCCAGAGCCGGCTCACTTCCCTGACCAAGGTGAACCATAAGGGCTTGGCCTTCTCCCACCATACTACCACCTGGCATTAAAATTCTTTTATAGAAGAAATTTAAATGAAAATGAAAGAAAACAATTACCTCTCCATCTCCTACAGGCACGTCACTTTTGATAGACAGCACCACTCCTTTCAAGACAATGACTGATCAGCTAGGGTCATAATCTCAAGGAGACAGAGCCAGCAGCTTGGGGTAGAGGTTGTTTAAACTCACTGGGAGGTCTTGGGAAAGGGTGTGTGGACCTGGGCCTCACTGTAACTCTCAGCAGTTTGGAGCTTTTGATGACAGGTGAGCACCGGGGAGAGATAACATCAATGTGGCCTACTGTGTGTGGCATTTATCAACTCAGCCTGGGGACAGCTCTGATGACACCATGTCTTCATTTCTTCATCTTAAAAATGGATGCTCTCTACACGGGTTGGACCCTCATGTCAAAGCACAGAAGACAAGACCTGGCCCTCCACCATTTCAGATCTCGCAGTCTCTGTAATCTGAATCTCTGGGTGTTTGGAAGCAGGGTCCTGGAAGGCTTCTAAAGCAAGAGTCCAAAGACACATACACTGTTGAGCTTTGGAACTCCATGTTTGGTTTTTCAAAAATTGAAGTCTAGATTGTAATTTTGAGGCCCACGTGTTGACAACCCAGGTACGCTAACTTGTGCTGTTTCTAAGCCCCTCAGATACCATGTCATATCTGAATTCAATTGGGATGTTGGACCCAAGCAATTGAAACCTTTCCTCTGTCATTCCAGCTTTCTACCCAAAGAGGAGGAGGTGGGGACTTGCTGTGCCTGTCTAGAAGGAGATGGGGATTCATGGTACAATTTCTAAGACTCCATTATCTTCCTTTTCTCCTGCCCGAGCAATCCCCTACCTAACTTACTGTCAGCCTGTGCATGTCTTTAATGGGCTACTCTCTCTTTTTCATTGTAAGTAATCCTCCCTCTGAAACCCACATATGTGCTAAGTGAATGGTTAATAACACTCAAGAAAGTAACTGTGAAGTAATTAAATACAGCCCACATCTGTCTCATCTAAGACGTCTTGCCTGCCACCTTTGGGACACAAATATCTTTTGGTGGAGACACAAGCCAGTGGAGAGTCGGTTTTTAAGGGTGAGGAATTCCATTGTCAAGAGCTGGGTGAAACCACAACCCAGCTTCACCACAGTCTGCTGCTCCTCACCCTGTTCTCGACAGAGGGACCAAGGCTCCAGAAAGACAGATTTGGAAACCTGTTTTCCCATCAGAGCCTAGAGTGAGGGTCTCTGACAGATGTCAGGGAACCATTAGTGTTCTGAATGAGAACTCAATTTACCAAACATGTGTTCCTCAAGCAAGCAAGGCCCTCCTCTCGTCAACCAGAGCTGCAATTAGAGGCAGATAATATGTGCGTTCCATTCATAATTATCTCGTCTGAATGCCGTCCCCCTGACGATGACGTATGCTGTAACTGTTGACTTCTCACAGTGGGGACTGTTAACATATTGTGAAAATTTGCACAGAATCACTCTTTCCCACGCTGACTTTTGCTGTTAAAATTAGAAAGACCAACATGAGTCTGAACAGCGTGAATAGGAAGAGTGGATGATCAATTATTATGCCTGGGAGTGCAATCTCCTCCCTGGAGCTGGGGCTTCTTGCTTTCACATCTTATAGTTTCTTATGCTTATTATAATAAAGACAATAAAGTGGAATGAAAGGGATTGAGGCAGAGAGAAAATAATGGAATACTCTAGCATGAAATGATTCTGATTTTAATATTTTTCTACTTGTGTTAACGGGTAGATCTGGTTATTAGAACTTGGCAACAACTAGAATGCATTTAGTTCTCAAGTGGTTTTTTTTTTTTTTTTTTTTTTTTTTTTGTAAAATCTTTGATTCTAGTACCTGTGGATTTGCTGCTCACACAGAAGAAAAAAAATAAGAATTGAAAATTAAAAGAAAAACCAAGACAGTAACCATTTTTCAAAACGTGTCACTAAAATTAAACAGGTCTACTGAACTAACAAAGACGGAGCCAGCTTATTCAGATCTGAACTTGGTGACAATGTCTCTCGGGATACCAATGGCTCTTTAGATTTTATGTTCTTTTTTTTTTAAATAACAATTGGGATGCCTGTTTTAATAGTCATAGATAGACAAAGAATTGTCCCCTTAGGAAAATAAAGTTTCCATTCTGCTTCCTACCTCCTTTGAGACTTGCTGTGGGCTTGTCCCGGGATTAGCCTTCTTGGGGCAAATGCTACATGGGTAGTTATTTCCCAGGGAACCTCAAAGGCAAGCAGAAGTCATAGGTAATTGTGTCTCTAGCTCCTCATTCAGGAATATTTTATAACCCACTGATCCTAGAATTAAGGCTCAAAGGCTAGTCCTCTCCCATATCCATGGCCAATATGAGAACTCCATGACTCCAAGTTAATTTTCACTTACTCAGATGAACTTTCCCTATTGGCACCACCAATGGTGGCAGGCTTCCTTGCCCAAGAGGAGTCATCAGGATGACACCTGCAGGCCAGAAGTCTGACTTCACAAACTCCCCAAGGCTATTTTGAAATGTCAACCTTTTCCTGCCTTTGACTCAAGCAGAGATCTGTTAAGTATCAGCAAAGAGCAATCTGTCCCACATGCCTCAAAGGGACTCCTAAAAACCTGAGCAGTTCACTGTGAACCAGCACGGATGAAAATAGGAATGTTATGGGAAGAGAGAATAATATATATATATATATATATATATATATATATATATATATATATATATATATATCCACATATATGAAGTTAATATGTAATACAAAATTTATATCATCCCACCCAGGCCACCCAGACAGAAAGCATTGTGGGGTGAAAGAGACACATCTGAGTACTGTGTCAACCCTCCCTCCAAGCTGTTTGGAAGCATCAAATCCTTTTTCTTTTTCAATGCCTGCTCTTACTATGGGTATTTTGCAAATACAACATGAGGTTTTGCTTAACACCCACGTCTCCATTAATATTTATTTTCACAGAGTTTGGTTTCAGTGCCTGAAGCTCTTTGTGTCAAAGGATCCCAGGATCCCAGCGACAGCCATTCTCTTAGGATGGATTTTTGTGTGTGTGTGTGTGTGTGTTGTACATCAGAGGGAATTATTTTAAAATGCAGACAGTAGCTCAAGGAAACACACTTTCCAAGTTAGGATAACCTAGTTATAAACATTTGTTTCTGTGTTTCATCGACAGTCACAGGGGTTCAGGATTTAAGGGAATTAAAGAAGTGAAGGGCTGGAACATTCTTAAGCGAGCCCTGCTCAGCTTTACTCTGAGATTGGAGCGTAAGCCAACCTGGCTTAAGCACGTCTCCCAGGTGAGATATCGATCAGTAGCTGCAGTCATGGTTTTACTTGATGTCCTGACTATTCAGATGGATTAAATGTATTTCAAACAGATAAGAAAGAAGACGGGGTTTTTAAATATGCAGAGCAGAGCAGGAAGTCCATATGGCAAGGAATAAAGACACAGACACTTCTGAAAACTTAAAAGGCTGTCATCCGCTGAGCCTGCCCATAATAGCCACTCTGGAACATAATTGCCACCCATGTGTCCTTGATGAGATGTACATTGCGCTGCCCAGGAAATTGGCTCAAACTGCAACAAGAAAGATTTAGATTTGCTGAGTCAGTACTTCCTGCTGGGTAGCTCTGGGATAGACTATGAGGGGCTGGGGTGTGCTCTGGGATAAACTTCTGTCTTCTCTTTGGCCTTGAACTTCTCTCTGAGCTTAAAGTAGAGGAGTTGAGACTGTCTCCAGCATCCTTGGACATGTGAAGGAGTTTGGCTTCCTACCTCAGTTGCTGTTTATGAATTCCCACAGCAGTCCTGATGGGATTCTGATGGAGTCATCGGGAGAGCAAGCCATAGGCAGCCCAGCTACCTCATGCCACACACTATTCAGAGAGAGGAAAGTGGGCATAGAGACCCACTCAGGAAAAGATCCCACTCATGGATTGGGCATTTTCAAAGTGGGGAGATAGGCAGGGAGCAAACAATGGCCAGGACAGTGGAAGGGTTGGGTGAGGGACATATATAACTCAAGTCTCCAACATCCAGTTGCAAGGCTGGGGCTCGGGAGATGGAGCAGAAGAAGGGGCACATGGAACACACATGAGCACCTGCCAGGCTGCTCCCATGGGCTCACTCGGTGACTAGAGCACCAGGGGAATCCATACAATGTGCCAGCAGGTAAAACTTTTCCTTCTTTGATGCTTCTAAATGCTTTGGAACTGTTTCAGTCAACAATACTCTTGCAGCCACAGTCAGTTTTGAACACCATTAACACCGCTGTGGAAACTGCTGAGGGCTCTTAGGCTCACGGGCCAACAGAACATTGGTTACATTGAGGAGTCTCTCAGGCGCATGAGCAGACAGAATATCAGTACCGCTGGAGGGCGCTGCAGAGTCCCCGTCCTGGTGACGTCTACATCATGTTCATTTGCCCCTGATAGCACTGCCACTACACCTGAAGCTCCTGAAGGTCAGAAGAGAGGACATAGAACAAAAAGGATAGACAATCATTTGCCCTTGGAGGGTAGAGCCATCACAGATGTTCACTCACACACATTGACAGGGGTAGTCATGCAGGCTCTAGTAATGGATGTTTCCCTGATCTTATTGGTGTTTCCAGAATGAGGGGGAGACAGAGTGGGCCTGGATTGACCTCTTGCCTGGCCCATGCTCTGAAGGCTGATGGGACCTGGCAGTCTCCGGCTAGCCCGTCACCAAGATTTACAGTGCTCTACTTCTTGTCTACCTGGGTCCCGGCTCAGAGCCCAGGTGTGCTTTGGGAAGTATGGGAAATGCCTCTGAGCTGTTTCATCTTCACTCCTGCTTAAGAGGCACAGATGCTTGAAAATTACGAGCAATCCTTTCTGTGCATTCTGGGTTGTTTTGCCTATTTGGGGTAATAATTCTCATTATACTTTGTGGTTCTTTTTAATAAAAAATGGCATTCCCCTTATCTTTAAAGGTTGAAATCTCAGGCTAATGTATGACCCATACTCTCCTTGGAGAGTTGTAAAAATTAGATTATATAACCTCACACTTCCCGTTAATGAACGTGGTGATGCTTCGGCCCAATGAGAGTGAGACAAGCGATGGGAATTTATGCTTTAATAATCCTGCTTAGATTGGTGTGTGTGGCTGCGGGCAGCAGGCCTCCGATGGGTACTGCAGGCACGGCAGCGCTCCTGGCCAGCAGGGCAGTATTTTTTATGGCAGTAAATCTCTCTCCTGGGTGAGGAATTCTTACAGTGTACCAGGAGAAAGCTATGGCAGCGGCTTGCTGTGTGGAACTGCTCTACGAATAGGGTTTTCCCATCATCTAGAAGGATGCCACCTGGTGCTGTTTGCTTGGGGTGGGGGTCTTAATGTGGAGGTGATTCTCTGGCACTGGCTTATCCCAGGCATGGTGCTGGTTGGCCAAAGAGTAGTTTTCTCCAGTTTGTTTCACTTGATCTCCCTTTAAAATATGTACCCTGTCTCCATTTTTATCTCTGTGGTCTCCTGGAGGGTGAGGCTCAAGTCTTTATTTTGGCAATCCCAGTGGATGGTACTGTGCATGGTTCTCTCTGTTGCTCCATCGTCAATGACAAAGCTAGGGTCTCTGTCTATGTACCAGCTTCTTTGAGCCACATGTCCAAACATCTGTTCAGACACTATTCTAGAAGGTGCTTCTGTGAAGGTTTTCTTTGGATGGAATTAACCTCAGGCAAAGCATATTACCATCCTCGGTGTGGGTGACTCACATCCAATCTAGTAAGGCCAAAAGGGCATTACTGGAAAAACTATAACTTCCTCAAGTAAGAAGGAATCCTAGCAGTGTGTTGTGTTTTATATAAAGAGAGAGAGAGAGAGAGAGAGAGAGAGAGAGAGAGAGAGAGAGCGCCAGGGATATATTTGGTGGAGGTGCAGTATGGTGTGGGGGAAGGAGTGCCTCTGTGGGCCCATGCTGAGGCATCCCTTCCCCTGAGGAACCAGCCACAGGGTTGTATAGTATAGAACAGAGTTTATTCAGGGCATGGGGAGGGGAGGGGAGGGGGTAATAGAGGCAGAGAAAGGCAGAGAGACAGAGAGAGAGAGAGAGGCAGAGAGAGAGAAAGAGAGAGAGAGAGAGAGAGAGAGAGAGAGAAAGAGAGAGAGAGACAGAGAGAGAGACAGAGAGAGAGAGAGACAAAGAGAGAGACAGAGAGAGACACAGAGGAGAAGAGTAGAGGCTGGCCATGAACATGTGGAGAGAGAGAGAGGAAGGGGAATGGGGAGAGAAGAGACAGAGGGGGGAAGAGGGTAAGAGAGCAAGAGAGCGAGTAGGGGGCAAACAGCCCCTTTTATAGTGAGTCAGGTATCCCTGGCTGTTGCCAGGTAACTGTGGGGCAGAGCCTAGAAGAAATGCTAACACAGCCTTTGACCTAGTACAATGCTCCTTAGAGCTCAACCCACACCTAGTGAAGATAGGAACGGTGGAAACAATGGCAGTAATACCAGAAGATTTTTACTCACCACAGCCACAGCAGCTAAGGGCTCGCTATGGCCAAACCCCTTTGCTGAATAAGAACAACAGAAACTGAGTTACTATCTGACTCGGGTCACATCCAGCCCAGTCTGACTCCAGAGTGTGGGTAAATGATGTGTGATACTTGGTGTCTGAGAGCAGAAAAGACTGAAAGAGTGGCGCCCAGTATGCACATCTCTCCATCCATGGGCGATTTAAGAGAGCAGAGACTGAGGGTGGTGCCTAGGGAGGGCTGGCTTAACCCATCCCCCACCCTGTATCCCCAGCACCCGCTTGCTAGGGCTAACTAAGGAGCGTGGCTGGCCTTCCCACCGGCTCATCACCAACAACTCCAAAGCTCTCTTCTGACCTTACCCAGGCCTGCACTGCACGGTGAACATACTCCAAGCCTAATTCCATCCCTCGTCTTCCATGTGGCTTTTCCTGTTGGAACGCTGTGCTCCTGAGAAGAGAGGCCAGCGGTGACAGATGGTGCCTGCATGGAGCACCTGCAGAGTGCAAAGCTCTCTCTTTGATACCGCTGATGGTGAACAGCACGTTTCCATCCCATTAATTGCACGGGAGATGTCTGAAGTGTGTGACGGGTGGTGTCCCCTGCCCTCTGCAGTCTCTGCCCAGCCTACTTGGCAAGTCCCTTGCCTGGGTTTGGTCTGATACAAGTCTGTGATCAGAAGGTTGAATGTGAATCAATGGCCCGGGCATATCAGGACTCAGAAGCTGCTGCAAACTCTGCCAACCCACCCCATAGGTTTCCCAGCCCTAACCTACCACACTAGCCTGTGTGTTGTTTATTTCCACAAGATTCTGGACCAGCACAGAGCTGGCTTTATCTACTTGAAGAGGCTAAGTCCTTGAAATATATCACGCGGAAAGAAGACCTAGATCTCTCTTTCCACAGTTTACCCTGCCCTGCCCTGTTCCTAGGCAGTACTAACACCTCAGGAGTGAGCTGTGTAGCCTGCACCTCCCGCTGCAGCCCCAGCCCAACTCTCTCAGTCTGTCCCACTCTCTGCCGTGTTCTTGCATTCGCCCATCCACCCATGCTCACCACCAGCCTGAGCCAAGAGCTGTTATGCACCACAGCAGTGTTATCCTCTACACTTGGTGGCTGAGAATCTCCGAGGGTTTATGGGTTGAAATTCTTGTTTAACAAAGCTTACCCATGGAGTTAGTTGTAGAGCAGCTTGGTCCTGTTGCTCTAGTTGATGCACACATACAAACACACATGCACACATACAAACACATATGCACACATGCAAACCCATGTGCACGCATTAAAAACCCACGTGTACACAAATACATGCGCATACATACAAACCCATGTGCACACATGCAAACATATGTGCTTACAAACCCATGTGCACACATACAAACACATATGCACACATACAAACACACGTGCACACATACAAACACATGTGCACACATACAAATACACACAAATACACCCATGCACATGTATGCTCATACAGATACACACATACAGACACACAAACACACACATGCACACACATACTCAAACATATATGCATACATACATAAATACATACTCACACATGCATACACACACACACACACACACACACACACACACACACACAAACAATAAAAGGATGGCAGTATAGCTCGGCTCATATCTTGCATTTGCCCCTTATTAGTTGTGGGCATGTTACTTTCTCTCTACTTATCTGTTTTCTCAGCTTGATCGAATAGAAATGGTACCCAGGTCTTAGGACAATTGCATAGGATAACATCTATACGTTGTTTGAGACTCATGGCACACAGCAGGGACTCAGGATAGCTGTGTTTCAGGCACAGGAGAGGGGAATTACTGAGGTAAATCTGAGGAGAAAGGGCATTTCCCCGAGGAATCCTTCAATATAATCTGCACCACATTCAACTGAAGTGTATTTTAACTGTTCACAATACAGGATTTGCTAGTTGATAAAACAGACTTACCCAATAGAACTTCTTCCAGTGGGAGGGGCCAGATGTCTTCTTAAGTGGATCCTGTGTGATCAGACACTGCCCCCTGACATGTTTCCTCTAGGACACTGTGCTTAGACCAAGGAAGGGACCTTTTTGCTATCTAGCTAGTCATCTGCTGGTGGGTGTTCCCTGGGCATTATGTGGTCCTGCTATGACCTCATGGCTATCCATTCCACTCATGAACCACAGGCCAAGTACATACAGGTCCCAAGCAGTCTGAGCAGATCCTTAAGTGTCTGACAGTGATACAAGTTCTATCCCAGAGGTTGAAGATTGGGGCTTTATTTAGCCCACCCTTGGGCTCTTGCAGTCTGCTTAAGTGCACTGGCCATCTCTTGTTTCTTGTGCACACCACTTGCCACCTTTGGGCCTTTGCACATACTGCTCTCCCTTTCTGAATTGCTTTGTCCCTAGATTTTATTGTCATGGTGGTCTTGGTTTAAATGCCACCTTCTCAAGGAAACCTGAAGTAGCTCTTGGCAAGGGATGTAGATTGATAGAAGGCACTTGTCCTAACTTGGGTAAGGTCCTGGATTTGATCTTCATTTTTGTCAAAGACTACTCTACCTGAAACATTATGACCAGTTTTACTCTCAAATGACACATTTTTTTTTCTGTAAAAGTTTATTTAGTTTCAAAGCATACAGATCCTATCCCATAAAAATAAAGCCTGAGAATTGTTGCTCCATTTGCTTAGCTCCCTGTTACCATAGCCTGGTTGGGTTTCGACCATAATGGAAGTCCAGATGGATAGAAAAAGCTTTCTCCAGAGCTGTCAGTCACATTCCCCCTGAACAAAGGGCAGGGAAGGAGGTTGTTCCATTTTGCCTATAAACCCGAGATGCTACCAGGAGGTGAATCCCTCTCAACATTGCTGGGCAGCTTGTGAAAGAAGCTTCCATGAGAAGCAGTAGGACTGCTGAGGGTGATCCAGTGTCTTTTTTTTTGCCCAGCATCTCCAGCTTTGAAGGGTGTGAGGCTCACACTCACTTTCCTCTCTGCCGTTGAACAAGAACCCATAGGTTGGAGGGGGAAGGTTAGAAGATGGAGAAGGAATGAACCACACCCCTTCACCGTGGATTATGGACCTATAATAAATATAAACAATTGTGCCCAGAGTTTGAAAGCTTCGTTTGAGATCAGTCACCCCAGTGGATAACCTAAAGCTACTTTACCTCAGACTACAGCAAAACAGTTTCACCTCACCTTGAACCTGGTTTCTCAGGGACTCTGAAGAAGTCTAAATAACACCAAAGACACCAACAAAAAAGCAAGCCAAGCTTCTGTTCTGACAAGTAAAGTGAAAACTGAAACGGACTTTAAGGTATCATTAAAATGTAAAGCCTTTCAAATATTTCTCACGCTATCAAAGAACTCAGGTAAAATTAGCTCCCACAGAGAGGTTGAGTCTCCAGGTCAGAGTGGTCATGGGAGGACTAGAAGGGCAGGATTAACTGATGTGAACTTATCTGGGTTGCACTGACCCAGATCTGGAATAATTCCCGGGAAGTTTGCTCCTGGCTTTACAAAACAGAACACTGTCTGCTTTAGAAGCACCAAGACCCAAGCTGTGCTGCCTTTAATGTGGAAGTAGTCAAAACCCCAAAGTCCAGAAATGCCCAGCCAGTGCTCAGAACTCACTCTGGTGCCTCCTAGCCCTCTCTGTTGGGGCTAGCAACTCCACGTGTATGGGCTCAGAAACTTTGTAATAAAAGAGGTTTGGGGTTTTTCCAACCAAGATGATTTTTTTCACTACTTTTTTTATTAAGTAATTTTTTCTTTACCACATTAATTTTTCTTCTTTGATTTCTTTGAATTTATTTTATTCAGCTGCTCTCTTCTTTATATTTATTTTTATTCACTGACAATTCAGTACAGGGAGGCAGCATTTTGGGGTCATTTTCATAGACACCCCATTCACTTCTCTCATCCCCCCATTCCTGTCGAACAACTTCTTGCCAGCAAACCTCTCTAGTTTCACAATGTGTGTGTGTTGCACATGTATGTCCCTGAGATTAATTAAAGTTGCTTGTGTGTTTCCCATCAATCATAGCTTCCAGGGGACAGATCTTCAGGGGACACTCTTCCATCCACGGTGAAATGCCGATGGGCTCCTCTTGTGTGGGTAACCATGGCTGCTGAGCGTTTGGGAGTGCAAAGCCATGTCACATGGAGAAGACATTGTTTCCCAGCATCCTCCCCATTCTCTGGCACCTATCTTCTTTCCACTCACTCTCTGTGACGCTCCCCGACCGTGGAAGGATTGACAGGGATATCCCTTTAGGGATACGCACTCACGCTGGACTTTCAGAAGAGAATGAAATGATGTGTGCTAAGTTTTACAGTAATTATTTTTAAAAAGGATGCACCATGACCACCCAGTGAGAACCTCATTTGGAATTGTTTTTAAAATTCTTCTACCTGGGTGCACATAGCTACAGATCTCTCCCTGACACTTGGATACGTGTTTCTGTTGTTTCAGTAGCTGAAGACTGTTGTTCACCCTACTGCTGAGGGCATCTGGGTTGCCCATTTTAATGTTTGCAGTTTTCTTTCGCTCCTGTGACCAAGGCTGATGTTCATGTGTCTTAGCTATTCTTGTAGCTTCTCTGAGGAACTGATTTAGTTATTTTTTTTCTTATTGTTATGACAAAGTATCCAGCAAAAGCAACTGTCGAAGGAAGCAAGGGCTTGGTTTTGCTCATAGGTTTTGGGGGAAGCCAACTGGGAGGCAGCTGGTCACATTGTATCAACAGTCAGGAAGGCAGAGAGAGATCCATACTGACTTTCATAATCTTCTCCTTTTTATTCAGTTAGGGACCCCAGCCCAATGGCACCTCTCACAGTCAGGGTGAGTCTTTCTACCTCATTAATCCAACTAGAAACTCCTTCCTAGATGAGTTTATTCCTATGTGTTAAGTTGAAAACCTATGTTAACCATCGTGTCTGTAGTGTTCAACAGGAAGCTACATAAATAATGTAGAATTTTCTAGTAATCACATAAAAGATATAAATATGAAATCAACTTAATAACATTTAAAAACCTAGTATGTTTGAAACATTATGATGTTAACATGTAACCAATATAAAGGTTATTAATGAGTTATTTTACATCATCTTTTCCCAGTATGATATCTTTGAAATCTCTCACATTTCAGTGGTTCACTTGCTGGTGGCTGCTGAATTTGGATTACATTGCCTTAAAGTAGACGGACAGGGGCAAACTTACTGATTCACAATGTGTGTACATGTTGAGTTTTACTAGATAATACCAAACTATTTTCCAAAAGTAGTATTACCTCTATTGGTTGTTTAATTTTTTTTTTTAATTTAGGCTTGTACTGTCAGTGCATGAGTATGTGCGAGCTATGTGTGAAGGGTGTACTCACCCGGGTATACCTGTGCATCAGAGCCGGGGTATACACCATAGCATGCATATGGAGATCGGAGGACAACTTTATGGGATCATGCCTCTTCTTCCACCTCTGTGTAGTAGATTCTGGGGACCCAACACAGGTTTCTTGGCTTGCCCAGCAGGTACCATTACCCACTGATTCCTCTTGTGGGTCTCACTGTGTATTCCCAATGGCCTAAATCTATGTCCAGGCTTGGAGTTGTCAGGGATGCTTGGATTTGCCTGTCTGGCAGCTGTGGAAGTATTTCACTGGGATTTAGTATTATGCTTCTGATTATTAATGAAGACTGTCTCATGTCTTTATGGGCTACAGCTGTGGTTGTTTCTCCTCATAGTTGGTTTCTTCTAATTACCTATTTATAAAAAAGTTCTTTTCATAGTCTGTAAACCACTTCTCCCTCAACTATATCTAATGTAATAATCTTCTGTTCCGTGGCTTCCCCTTTTACTTTATAAATTTTGAAATCTTCTCATACTTAACAGTTTCGTCATGCATCATAATGACGCACCCTCGGCGCTGCACAATTCGAAGGGTTTAGCGTACTCCCTGAGCCGTGGAGTAATCATCACTGCCACGTGTTGCACATTTCCAACCCAGGAAGGCAGCAAGTCAGCAATCGCTCCCCGTTCCCTCAGTGATCGCTCTTAGCTGCCACTGTGAAACTACACTATCAGAGAGACTGCCCATCACCTTTCAGGGTGGCAGTCCTCCTGCATCTGACTGGTGTCAGCTTCTTGCTCCAATGCAGCATTTTTCCATCTCCTGGGTCTCATGTTTCTGCCTGTTGTTTCTCTACAAAACTATATGCACGCCATTGCATTTTAAATCAGTCAAGAGAGGAGTGGAGAAAAAAGATGCAGTTGTCCCATCTTCTATAGTCTTTGGAAACTGATTCCAAAGCTTTCCATGGTGTGTAGATACACAGATGACTATACTCAAGTCCCTTACATAAAATGATATATATTTTTTAGAAGACTTATGCGTATCCTTCCATTTTAAATGATCTCCAGACTACTTATAATACCTAATGCAGTATGAATATTATATGAATAATTTTGTGCTGTATTTTAGTTAATCGTGACAGAATTAAGGCTTTACATGTTCAGCATGGACACAATGTTTTCAATTTTTTTTTATCCAAATACAAAATGTTCTGTGGATGCAGAATACCAAATGCATCTAAAGACTGGCTCGTCTGTCATTTAGAAGGCTATGACTAACAGGCAGTACTTTCTACTTGCCATGTGGCTCTTATGACACCTCCTGCGATGGCTAATCTTCACTGTCAACTTGACCGGACCCAGAGTCATTTAGGAAACAAAGCTGCTGTCTCACACCCTGAATGTGCACACTCTGTCTCACAGGCTGGAAGCCTGCACTGCATGGGTGAGTGTGAGAGGGAAGAGAGCAAGCTCACCACAGAACTATGGAACTATGTCTACTTGCTTTCTAGAGGCAGGTGCTGTGTGGACAACTGGGGCTGGGTGGGCAACTGCCTCTCATGTCAGTCTGTTAGCTTCCCCTTCAAACCGGCAACCACAAAAAAAACCCCTGTCCCTCAAGTTGCTTTTTTTTTTTTTTTGGTTTTTCGAGACAGGGTTTCTCTGTGTAGCCCTGGCTGTCCTGGAACTCACTCTGTAGACCAGGCTGGCCTCGAACTCAGAAATCCACCTGCCTCCGCCTCCCAAGTGCTGGGATTAAAGGCGTGTGCCACCACCTGGCCTCAAGTTGCTTTCGTCAGGTATTTTGTTAGGAAAAAAAAGTAACAAGCAGACGTTTTAAAAAAGCTTTTGCTGTAAAATATTTTATATTTCTGTAGATTATAGCCTTGACAACACACTTCTAAACATGCTGGTTTTGTTACTATTGCCGTTACTGCTGCTACTGGTTGGTTGGTGGGGTTTTGTTGTTGTTGTTGTTGCTGGTTGGTTGGTTGGGTATTTTTGTTTTTGTTGTTGTTTTGGTTTTTTTTGGATTTTGTTTTGTTTTTACAGTGAATTTTAATTCAGTCAACAAGAGAAAGGAGAAAACACATGACATTAACCTCCTTTCTTGCTTTGTATACAAGTATTAGTACTCTTTTTTTTTTTTCCCACACAGATTCAAATTACCATCTGGGATCATGGACCTTTTAGCCTAAAGAATTACTTTTAACATTGTCAGTAAGTCAGCTTGGCTAGCAACGGATATTTCGGTTTTTGTTTTTCTGGAATGCCTTGGGTGCCTTCATTTTCATAAGCTGATTTTACCAGATATAAAATCCGGGGTAGGTAGTTCTTCTTAGTGTGCCAGCAGCATCTTGGGGGCATCATACCACCAGCTTCTGACCTCCACCGTTCCTGCTGAGAAACCAGCAGTTAGTTCATTACAGTGATGACTGTCATCTTTCTGCTTGCACGATTCCTCTCTCCCTGTGCTGCTTGGCTGGCATCTTCCCTGTGACACATCATAGGTGGAGCTGACACCTTCCTGGATGTGTTTATTCATGTCTTTCCTCAGACTTACTATTTTTCTGCCCCTATGCTATCTCCGTTAGACTTTTCCTGTTAGAGTCTCCCAGTCTGCTGTGGGCCCCACTGTAGTCAGCAGTGCTCTTGGGTTGGGAATGGTAATGATATGCAGTTTTACACCCTGTCAGACTCAACCAAATTCATGTTCCTGTTCCCTTGCAGACAGGTCCTGAATGGCTGTTTTGCACTTTGGTCTCTTCCCTGAGCAGTTGCGCCCATATTCTCCAGTGAATCTCGTTTCCCTGTCTCACCCCGAGATGTCTTTCACCTCAGCCTTAGCTCCCTCAGATGGAGCTTCTGCACAGGCTCCAAATGAAGTCAGTCCTACTGAAGAGGAATGGAGGTGGGTATTTTTTGTGGCCCGTTGCACCTCCCAGGCAAAACCAAAAAACTACCACTGTGAAGCTAGACACTGCCTTTCTGTGAGGCAATCTTGCCGAGCTGAGCGTTAAGTGGCGGATGGAGAAAGTAGACTTGAGCAGTGTAGACTTGTCACCCTGACACAGAACCACCACTGATGCAGGAGGATGACAAGGACCTCCTTAGCAGCATCTTGAGCAGCATGGAGCCCGTTGTAGTCACTGTTCTATTGCTGTGGAGACACATCATTGCCAAGGTAACTTACAGAGCTTGTTGGGGCCTTGTTTCCCTTTGCAGAGGGTAAATCCATGGCAGCGGTGGGCAGGCATGGTGCTGAGGCAGTAGCTGAGAGCTCACATATGCTCAACGAGTTGGAAGCAGAGAAAGACTGGGCCTGGCATCCGCAATCTCAAACCCCAGTGATACACCTCCTCCAGCAAGGCCACACCTCCTAATCCTTCCCAAAATAGTTCCAGCAACTGGGGACTAAGCATTCAAGCATGTAGAGAACATTGTTTTATGATAATAAGTATTTGGATACTATTGAGACTTACCTGTGGTTTGGTTCACACTCAGATAGGAAGATTTGTCTGGGATAAATGTTAAACTACACTGATATTAAGATGAGATTAAGTTGATACTGTCCCAGAAACCAGTGTCTCTTATCCCACTTGTGGCCGAACACATGATGGAATTCTTAAGTGTTTCACATGTATTTGGAAGTGGGGTAAACAGACATTTATCTGGAGCAGGATTTCCCACATTAGTTTTCTTCAAATAAAATTATGGTTGGAATTTAACTTTGGGCTTGATTATGAGGAAGATCATTCTGGAAACTAATGTTGATATTTAAACATACGTATTTCTTCCTCTGAGCCCTCCTGCATCTTGGGCCTTCTCTGTGGATCTCTTCCTTTCCACCTGGAGTCCATGCTTAGGAATTGTTTTAGTGAAGGTTTGCTGCTGAAAAAAACTCAATTTTGGTCTGCCCGAGGACACCTTATTCTTGTTCTCACATGTCTTTTCACTCTGTGTAGAATTCCATGCTGACAGCGTTTTTCTCCCAGCATGCCGTGAATCTGTGAACTCCATCCTCGTCTTTCCAGCTCCATTCTCGAGATCGACAAACTGGCTACAATTTTTTTTTTTCCAGAATGGTTAATCTTTTCTCTCGGTGGGTGTTTTCATTTTTAGCTAATTTCTCAATTTAGGAAGTTTCAAATACAGAGTAGTATGTGGAATCCTAATGTACTCTGGCTTTAAAAATATGTGCTGTTAGACCAGTTAGCAAAGATGCCCGCATTTAAAGAAGACAAGTGGGCAGGTGAGATGGCTCAGCTGGTAAGAGTGCTTGAGGCCAAGTCTGAGGACTTGAGTTCTATTCTTGAAACCCACATAATGAAAGGAAAGAAATGACCCCCCAAAGTTGTTCTCTGATGTCCACACTATGTTGTAACATGTGTATGTGTGTGTGTGCATGTGCATGTGTGCATGTGTGTGTGCATGTGTGTATGTATGTGTGTGTGCATGTGCATGTGTGT
>JANHMN010000003.1:183295194-183325169 GCA_030674055.1 Rhabdomys pumilio
TGTGTGTGCATGTGTGTATGTATGTGTGTGTGCATGTGCATGTGTGTGTATGTGTGTGCATGTGCATGTGTGTGTGCATGAGTTTGTGTGTATAGTGTTCTTTCCATTCAGTGTATTAATGTTTTACATGTGTGTGTTGCTTTTTATGTCATATGTAGTCATATGGATCAAGTCCTTTTACTCACTTGGATGTTAATTTTTGCAATATCCTTTATTTTTGCAGCTCTATGGAGAATACGGTTTCTCCATCTCAGCACTGCTGATGTCATTCTTTACTGATCAGGACGGCCCTGTGATGATTGGACCATTTCTTTACTGTCCTCTCCAGTTGTATCTTCTTGGTCATCGGAATGTCTTCTTGACACTGTTGGTATTCAATCTTATCTTTTATTTCTATAATTTTGTGTTCTGTCTGTGGTAATTTCAGGTAACTTTTAGTCATAGCTGATATTTATTTTTGCCCATTTTTTTAAGGAATCCTAAAAGTCCCTTTATTGTTCATTTATCTTGGAACTTGTACTTGATGATTCTTCATGGGATGAATCCATAAAAGATTTGCTGATACCCCTGGATCCCTGCAAATCTAGGGGGCACTTGCACTGTTGTTTGAGGAGGTTCAGATGCATAGACTGTAAGAACTCAGATTGCACCCCAAGCAAGGACCATAGTGTCAGAATGGTTTTTCTGGGATTCTCTTCGTCCTTTAGTTCTGGGGCTCAAAGGCAGCACATATTTGGTGACCCATTAGTGGTGAGGGCATAGTGAACTCATTTCTAGTCCTCTCTACACTGAGAACCTAGCTTCGAGGAGTCTGGTTTCGTTAGTTATGGTCTGTTCTTGGACTCCCTCCTCCTAAACAGACTTGTGCTTTATCCCTGGTACTGCATAAACTTGGGAAATTCTAAGCTTGATGTCTTTGGTTCTACGAATACCCCCGGATGAAAGCTGCTCCATCTCTGCTTCTTGAGTTCACGTCTTCACCTCGTTATCCAGCCTCGGTATTTTTTATTTTCTCGCCAGCTCCTCAGAGCACTTCAGAAGGTGCTCGCAGAGTTTGGCCAGCATTCTATGCTATTTTCAGTGGGGAAATTGGTCGAGGTGCCTAGTCTTTTATTTTGCTGGCAGTAGATATCGAGTTTCATTTTTTCCTTTCCCCTAGTTACAAACCAATTAATTTATTGGGAATGCCACTTAAAGCTACCTTTTCATCCTGACTACATGGCCAGCCTGAATTTCTTAGGTCACTGTTTTATAGGGGTGACAGATGGAAAAATAAAGCAGAAACACTCTGAGATTGCGATTTTCACAGATCTTCCCTTCACCTTTGACTCTCTGGGAGAAGCCAATTATAGGTTAATATGTATGACCTTAAAGCAGTCTGTTGGTCATTGAGTCTTGCACTTCGAGGTCCCCAAAGGGATCCCTGTCTTAGCACCAATGGCCACTGCTCTGATGAGTTCATAATTTTCTGAATTGAGGAACCAGTTCCCGACATACCCGAATCCCTCTGATGCATCTGAATTGTGTACAGCTTCCTAATGAGCCTGGAGAATGCCCACCTAGAATGAAGAGGAGAGAAGCATGGTAGGAAGACTGCTGCTACAGTGACAATGATAAGGCTAATGACTGCGATAGAGGCAGGTGTTTACTCTGGCCCACTGGCCATGCTTAGGATTTACCTGGATCCATCAATCCAGATGAGCTCACCTAATTAATCTCCTGAAAATTGGCCCTGGTATTTAATTATTGCTGGAATCGAAACTCATTAATAACTCATTCAAAAATAATAATCCACTTCGTCACCTCATCTCATCCAGTCCTCCTGGCATTCATTTTGGCAACTAGATCTTGCCCGTGGGACTGTTGGTATTGTAGGCCATCCAATGGCATGTTTTTAGTTTTAGTTGAGGTAGAGGTACATTTCATCCTGTAGAAATGTCTTATGATATTACATATATGCTGTAGGGCAGAAAACTTTCAGATATAGAGCCCTGTCTGCCTTAAGACATGCATTAAGGAAATCTTGACTCAGTACTAAGTCATGAAATCACCTCCAAGTAGAAATAGAATTGTTTCTGCATTAATGTTCACAACCTTACCATAAAGTCCATCCATTCTGGTAGATCAATGACTTTTTAAAAATATTTTTAAAGCAATCTAAAAACCCACCGAAAGTTAGGCAAATTGTACATTCTTTGCCCTGAAAATATGAGAATGATCACACCAGATGTGTATATTTACTGCACATACAGTCATTCTCAGTTCCACAACACAATCAGCAAGACCAGAAGCTAGCACCTCTGCATTTGCACCACTTCAAGCCTCAGACTTCATAAAGTTTCCTGAATGGTCCCAGTTTAGGACCACATTGTATTCCTGTCATCCTGAATATTGTCTGTCCCCTAAGTCTCACCTCGAATCTCATGACCATGATTTCTTCTGAAGATTATGTGTGCTAGCTTCCTGTCTGTTGCTGTGATAAGAACATGCTGATGAGGAGTAACTTGAAGAGAAGAGTTCATTTGGCTTACACTTCCAGGTCACAGTCTATCACTGAGGCAAGTCAGGTCAGGAACACAAGAGGGAACTTGATACAGAAACCATAAAGGACCTCTGATGTTTGCTTAGATTCATGTTCAGCTAGCTCCCTTTACAGTCCAGGATCACCTGCCTAGGGAATGATGTCACCATCAGTGGACCAAGCCTTCCTACATCAATCAACAACCAAGATAATCTCACACCCATATGCACACAGCCCTGTCTAATCTGGGTAGTTCCTCAACTGAGTGAGGCCTCCTCAGGTGACTCTAGGCTGTGTCAGGTTGATAGTTAAAGCTAACTTAGGTGAGAAAGTCGACAATTTGTAAAGCCCGTAGCGTTTGCGGTTTGTCTGATTTTCTGATTTTAAGTTAGCATGTCTATCAAGAATGTCACAGAAGTGAAGAGTGTCCTTTCCAGACCTCCTAAGCAGGTGTAACATAACGCTGCCTGCCTCTTCTTGACTCCTGACATTGGTGTCAATCACTAGCTTCCCTGCTATAAAATTACTCTTCTCACCCCTGCCTGACAATTATTAAGTATTAACCTGCGGTGACAGACTTTGAGATTGGTAAATAACCTATTCCTCATCAACCTTTCCATTTGTTATTTCATTCCTCTCAATATTAGCCCATGTTTTCCTGTTTTCTCACTATGAATTTATTTTCTCAAATTTTCCCCAGTGCCCTTCCACTTGATGCAGTGCTGTGATAGTTTTAAGTATTCCCTCCCCTTTCTCACAACAAAATACTATAGATTAATCTCTTTTTCAGCCCTAGAATCAGCCCTTCATCAAGGTCTCTGGTTTCTCTGCATCAGGAAGGGCATTTCAGAAACAAGGTCAAAAACAGCAGGTGTGTTCATTGCCGTTGGGATATAACTGTCCCCCGGTCTTCTCATGGACAGAGATATATTTTCCTTGTCTGTCTCTATTGTGTCTGATCAGTGAATAGACACAAATTTATAAACAGAGTTTGATGTTCTTTTGTTTTATGAACTAATTGTTCAACACTGAACATTTAAAATGCATAGAAAATCGGAGAGAAATCACCCATGGTGCCATTAAGGGAAAGAACCACTGTTGATATTGTCTCCTTCCTGGGAGTTGAGAGCCGTGCTCAGTCTTCCCCTGAGAGATGATGTCCATGGCTGTACTTAGCAGACCATTTGCTACATGCTTAGTGCTTGTCAAAAGCCAGCTTTTAATATTTGCTTACACCATATAAGATGAAGTCACTGACCATTGTAGCATTCATAGATGCTGAATTCTTATACCCTTGAACCAGATTTTTCTATGACCTCAGCCAGAGAGGGACTCACCCCACTGCAGGAAGCCTCACACTGGAGTCTGGGCCATGGGCCATCTCAGTGTCTCTCTCCGTTTGGAAACATGTTTCCCTGAGATAGTTGCCAATTTCCATCCCATTATTCTGTCTTCTATGTTGGCACAACCTTGTGTTCAAGTCATTTATCAGATTTCCCTCCCAGATGGGGAAGACTCTAGACAAACGTAATGAGGTAAAGGCCAGATGACATTAGTTCTGCCAAGAAAAAGAAGACAACCCTATTTGTGAAGAACACAGGCAGTGCGTTTGCCAGCTCCTCTCAGCTTTTAGAGTGGCCTCTGCAGATCTGGGGAAATAGTCATTCAGATGGCATTTGAGGGGCAAAGATACCTAGTCCTGGTTGTGTTAGTAAGAACCTTGACAAGGAGTTCAGGAAGACCTGCAATGATATATGCAATCATTAATGGGGAAAGAAGGTGCCTTCTTTCATTCCTGGGAAAGTTCTCTCTGGACAAAGTATTGGATCAGTCACAGGATATATTTTGCCATTTTTCTGCTAAATTTTTTATATCTTTTCATACACCTTGACCATCTTGGGTGGGACCTCAAAACCATGAACTGTTCTCCTGTTTGAACAACCTGTGTCATCTTACAGGAGCGGTAACCTCGAGCTGGGGTGGGCTTTTAAATGTGGTTAGATGGCCCAGCTGTGCTGAAATGAGCAGAGTCCTATCTGTTCAGGTCACTCGGTATAGCAGAAGCAGAGCTACTGCTGATTACATCCTAAAGATGAATCACGGTCTCCCCTGCGCCATCACAGGCAGAGAAGAAGAACACGGTGGTTTAGAATTCCACAACCTAACACCCTCTCCTGGCAGTGTGGTACGCTGAATTAGATCCATATGTAAAATGGAAATAGAACTGTGTCTTCCTCCTGGGCAATTCTGAGGTGTCAAATGGCCAATTTTCAGAAGGCTTTGCCAGTGCTTGGCACCTGTGTGGTGCTGCGGAAAGGGAAGCTGAGACGTTGATAGGAATCCAGTAAGTCTCCTCTGTCCCGTAGACACAGCCATGATGCTCTATTTTCAGGGCTGGCATAGCTGGGTGTGCAGTGTTCGCACTCAGTCCTTGATGTGGAACAGCTGGAGAGTCTTCCTCAGCCTCATTCAGAAATTGGTGGATTGCAGCTGCTTCCTGAAAGAATGAGTTATCCGGCTGTAGGTAATTCTAAAGTAAATACCGATTTCTTATCTCTCCACCTCTAGCTTGTCTCCTAATCCATACTAACACTTTCCCACCAAACCCCGAGTCAGCAGGTGACGTTCACCTTGATCTCACCCCTCACTTGATTTGATTCTGGAAGCATCTCTGAGTCTTCCCTTTCTCTGATGCCCCGTTCCTCGCTTACCCTGAGTCTCCAGTTTTCAGCCATTTTATCAAATGATGGCATGACCCAATCATCAAAACATGCATGAGAAGGAAGTGTGGCATAGGAGACTAAGAAACTCCACTTAACCCTTCACTTTAGCACAGACTCTGGGGCATGCGATGTGCCTTCAGGGCTCTGGGGCAGATTCCTGAAAGCTGCTGTTCTGGACAATTAGTGCTGCTCCAGCTCCTGCTCTATGCAGCCATCCCTGGAAGGGTTTCTAAGGTTAGCTCTCTACATACACTCTTCCCCTTCCTAAACATGCTCACTCACTGCCTACTGCCTGCCTCAGAAAGCACACATCTTGGCCTTGCTATCAGCCGGCTATGTAACTAAATAAGTTGCTAAAAAAAAAAAAAAAGCCTCTCTGTCACTCAGTTTCCACATCTGTAAAATGGGTTGTGGTAAGGACCCCAACTGTGCTGATAAAACACTCAGCTCTATGCCTGGTGCCTGTAAAAAAAGAAAGGAAGAAAGAAACAAAGAAAGAAAGAAAGAAAGAAAGAAAGAAAGAAAGAAAGAAAGAAAGAAAGAAAAACTTCCAGTTATTATATTTTCTTCACACATATCACCCTTTTCTTATTGGATCATTAAACTAATTTGTAAGTTTTACAGTCTTGTGTTTAATACAGGGCCTAACACATGCTTGTTTGCCCAGAGAGAGCCTTGGCTCCCATATAGCTGTGTACAATTGTGACTTGGGCTAGAAAGGCAAGTATTTCTTTTATGAGCTTTGTGTCTCACCTGTGTCAGAATACTCACGGGTGAATGCAAGTGTTTAGACCCCAGTCAGAATGACAGAACCAACATTTACAGGTCAGGGGGGGCACCAAGTTGCGTTTTAACACAATCCCTAGAGAGTCTTCTGTGTCCTGAGGAGGACTCTGAGGGTGTCCGCACTTCCCCTCGCCTCGGATGCTTCCTCAGGAGTTCAGGGTTCCCATCCACCATGAGATGATAATTCTTTGGTGCCAGGCTTTCAATCCATTTTTGTCCATGTTCAATTTTATTTCAAGAGCCTCATCCTGCCTCATACAGTCATGCTGCCGTACAGCTATGCCAGAAATATTGACTTCGGGCCCCAAACCACCTTTTCGGCCCACAGCAGGATTTTTAAGAGGACCAGGTCACGTGACCAAACAGCTCACTGTGACCAACAAAGCATTCACCCTAGGCAGAGGCTTGTTTGGGTTCCATGGCAGCGGCTAATTAATTGTTTGCCATTCTTTTGTGTTTTTACCCAATACCAGGCCGCACTTATGCTGTTGAACGAGCCGCCGAGCCAGTGCGCGTCATAATTACTGTTTGGCGATTTCACACCAGCAAAAAATTTATTAAAACTTCACGACTCATTAATACTAAGCGATCATAATCGCTTAATAGAAAAGGAAACTGCTAATGATGGCGGCTTTGATGAACATGTTTGACCTTAAGTCGTGAAGTCGAGCGAAATTAAATATCGCCAAGTGTTGAACATAAGGTTATTTACAGTGCACATCATTTCAATCATCATAAAAGCAAATAAATGTGTTTTGAGTTTGACTGGATCTGAAAGCCTTTTAAGTCTTCATAACAGATTAAGGGAGTGTTAATGAACTCCCACACAATGGCAATTAGGTGACAGGGTGCCTGTCGGAGGAAATGGCTCTGTTCTACGGAATGCTGGAGCCAAGTCAGTCATTTGCTGTATAAATGTGCAGAGGTGCCTCGAGGGGCAGATGTTTTCACAGAAGAATTTGGGGGGTGGTAGCAGAGATTTGGTAATCTTATAAAGACAGAAAAAAGCAAGCAGTTGAGGGTTTATGACACATAAGTACCTAGAAAGATGTTAATCTCGTTTATTTTGTGTGTCTGTGTGTTTATATGTATGCGTGCGCACATCTACCGCATGTACGTACGCACTCACGTGAGGGCTGCTGGGGGCTGGGTGGAAGCTGATGACATTTGTTTTCAGACAGTCAGTCTCTTACTGGCCAGAAGCTCACCAAGGGAAGCTGAGTTCACTCACCTGTAAGCTCCAGCAATCCACCAGGCACTGAAATAACTGCATGCTGCCACACCCAGCATTTAAAAGGTGAGTTCTCAGGTTCAAACTCAGGTTCCCCAGGCTTGCAAAAAAAAAAGTGTTTTTTGCTGACCGAGTCCTCTCCCTGGGCTTTAATCTCATTTATAAAAACTATCTTTGTCCTTTGGGGTGTCATGGGCTCTATCGTATGCATCCAAAACACATCTGAGAGAGCAGACTTCCTAGAGTGAGCAAGGCCTTCTATCACACCCAAGAAGTCTGAATTCTCCCAGGCTAGGACACAGAGAAGTACATTCTGCTTCTGTTTCCATGCAGGTAGGGAAGGTCTATCATATGGTGAACCCTACCTTCTAAAGAATTTCTCAACAGAGAAAGGCAAGAGCCTAAAGGAAACCAAGCTCAACCAGTCTTGAAAGAATGAGTTAGTGTATACTCAGACTCTCGCTGCTATGTGGCCTGGTGGGTTTTGTTTTCCCTTTTGATAACTGGTAAACTGAGATCCTGAAAACACAAGCGACATCATGTCTGAGTCTGTGTATTAAAGACACACAGAGTTGCCTTTCCTTTCTTTGACGGAAGGTGACGTTTTGAGCCTTGCTTGGGAGGGAAGTCTCATGCTCTTAAGCCTGTGTGTACATTTCACACAGGAAGTCATGGGCGCAGTGAGGATCTCAAACTGAAAGCTCATTGTAGCTCTTCCTGTAAGTGCCCAGAGGTGACCTGTGAAGATGGTTCGCTAAGCTCTTGACCGAGAAAACCCCACAAACTCCTCCAAATCAAGAGGTTCAAACCTTCGTGTTCACTTTAAGAGCACCTGGGAAACTGCCCAGGCCATCAAGGGTAAGCATATCTGCAAAACCACCAAGTATCTGAAGGATGTCACTTTAAAGAAGCAATGTGTGCCCTTCTGGTGGTATAATGGTGGGTGCGCCCAGGCCAAACAGTGGGGCTGGACACAGAGATGGTGGCCAAAATAGAATGCTGAATGTTTGCTGCACATGCTTAAAAACGCAGAGAGTAAAGCTGAGCTTACAGGTTTAGATTCTCTAGTCACTGAACACATCCAGGTGAACAAGGCACCTAAGATGCGCTGATGAACCTACAGAGCTCATGGCCGGATTAACCCGTAATGAGCTCCCCTGGCACATTGAGATGATCCCCACTGAGAAGGAGCAGATTGTTCCAAAGCCAGAAGAGGAGGTTGCACAGAAGAAAAAGATATCCCAGAAGAAACTGAAGAAACAAAAGCTCATGGCAAGGGAATACATTCAGCATAAAATAAATGCAGATAAAATTTAAAAAGAAAGAAAGAAAGAAAGGAAGAATGAAGGAAGGAAGGAAAGAAGGTTCATTGTAAGGCGAAGTGATCTGAAAGGCTGTTTTGGATGGGAACTGATCAGATATGTAATGGCGGCAGCAGGCAGACATGGACGGTGCACAGGGCACATTGACTGGAGTGGGAAGGATGAAGGTGTGGTTCATCAAGGTGCATGGGGGAGTCACAGAGCAGAGGGAAGACCACACCCCGCTGGCCAATTGTTAGATTGGTCGGCAAGGAGAAAAGCCAGCCAGAGGGCATGAGGAAGTTTGAGGCTGGTGACTAAGGAATCCTCCTTCACTTCCTCCTCTCCTGCGCAGGAGCCTTCCTGAGCCTGCTGCTTTAGCTTAGCCTGGGAGCTGCCCTAGCTCACCCTCACCTCTGGGTGTGCAGTTCAGCCAGCTCTCCTTCCATGTGTCCACTGCCCCCATGTGCTCTGTGAGCATCCCAGATGCCCTTTAGGCATGGACCACTGCCACAGCCTGATTCTTCGAACTGCCTCTGGCGTGCCGTGCTCTGCCTCCAACCCCGAAGGAACTTGGCACAGCCATGTTGGCTTTCTTCAGCACACCTAGCCCACTCCCACCTTGGCCATGCTGTGCCCTGGCCTACGTTGTTCCTTTCCTGCTTCAAGGATCTCTTAACAAACAAACAAACAAACAAAAACAAACAACAAAATAGAACCTACTTGGACTTTAAATGTGAGAACATTCTGAAAGAGACATTCTCTGGTCACCCAGTCACCCAGATGACAACCAGAGCCCAGGTCTTCCCTCACAGTGAGAAACACCATGTGTGTCCGTGGTGCTGGTTCCACAACAGAAGCTGATTACCTGAGTCAGCTCACCTCATCCTCAGAGCCAACCAGATAACGACACCAGCAAGGTTTCAGATTTCATGGATGTTATCTTTTGCCAAATGACGGGTGTCTTTGTCATGTTTTCTTGCTAAGTTGCCGTCACGAATACTCCTCTCATGATTATGTAGGTTCAATGAAAAGACTGACTTGTTTCTTATTCTCAACTGTATCCAGTACCCATAAGAATGCCTGGAATAGGGCAAGCATTACCGCCAGGAAGGCTGGAGGATGGTGGGGAGGGACAGTGATGTCTGTGTGGGCAAAGGGTTCAAGGAGATGACATGGTCTTTGTCAGAGGCTAGGCATACTGGAAGCTGAGTGAGACAGTGCAGTGTGTGTGTGTGTGTGTGTGTGTGTGTGTGTGTGTGTGTGTGTGCGTTTGTGTGTGCTGTAGCTGAGAACTGGAGTAGATGAGTTCTCCAGAAGGGACAGATCAGCAGAGGGCAGAGAACGGGATCTGACTGTTCTTGTGGAGGACTCAGACAAATCTGAGTAAATTCCTTTAAAATATCACCAACAAATTGAGTATCAAGAGGACAACGTCTCACTCTCAGCAAAGCAAATTAAGAAAAGAACAGGACAAGCACATACTCTGATTTCCATAGACCCAGAGATTATGAACTTAATTCTACAAGTTTCCTCAAGGATCTAATCCTTTTGTGGCCTAGATAAATGGCATGACTTACCAGAGCCAAGATAACCCAAGATACAGCTTCTAAGACCAGCCAGCTTCCTGCTCCTGAAGCCTGGGGCTCCTTCTCACTCATGAGACTTTGCCAAGTTACTTTGCTGTTTCCTCACCAGCAAAACTGAGACAGGTGTGTCTGCCCCCAGCGAGCTACAGAGATTTATTGTGGTACCTGAATTTGTGTAAGCCATTAGTGGAAGAGGGCACCCTGGAGAAATAATCTTTGGCTCCAATTGGGAAAAGATGGAAGCCAATCAGAAACCAAAATGGAAGTGGGTTCATGGTGGGAACTGTGGACAGACCTGCAGGATCTAGACGGCACCTGGTTGACAGGACCTGATGTCTGCGTGCAAGGTTTACTGGAGAGGTGAGGCTGGGTGGGAGGACTCCTTGTGCAGACAATAATCCCACTGATGGGTAGCAGTACATTGTAAGTTGCTTCAGCCTCCACACCTTGGTTGACTTTAGGACATTTTAGTGCCCACTGAGGAAACCACCAGCCCATCTATCGAACGAGTGAGCAAACAGCTATCACAAGAAGCCATTGCTGGCAGCTCTTTGCTGTGTATCTGACATGGACAATCTCTTAATTTGAGTAGAGAGTATTGCAAAGGACACTTAGTATTCTGTAGAAATTGCCTTTAAAGCTACCCAGATACATTCAAGTTTGTAGGTGTGCTCTGCAGAAGTGGATAGTGCCTTGTGTATTAAAATACCTTGCAGTTTCAGAGTTGGGAGAGGTCATGAAAGCAAGTCAGGAAATCATAGGAGGTCCCAGGGTTGAAGGGAGGGCTGAGGTCCCAGGGTTGAAGGGAGGGCTGAGGTCCCAGGGTTGAAGGGAGGGCTGAGGCCCCAGGGTTGAAGGGAGGGCTGAGGTCTCAGGGTTGAAGGGAGGGCTGAGGTCTCAGGGTTGAAGGGAGGACTGAGAGGTGCTGAGCTGAAGGAACTGTCTGCTGTTGCCCAGCAAGCGTGTGCAGGGCCTTCCTCTGCACACACAGAACGAAGATTGAAGATGATCAAAGCATCACACGGCTGGTGGGAGGAGCCAGAAACAGCTTGGGTGTGAAGATGTCGTGCAAACTGAATCCCTTTCCCTTGGGATACATCACCTGAGAGCCCCGAGACAGAAGGGATCACAAATCAACTGTCGGTTGCTGCTTCTCTCCTCTTATGATACTGGACAGTCACTGAATGCCACAGTTGGGGATCCTCTCTCAAGGGGATGAAAGCCCGGGCTGAGGTGAGGCTGTGTGCATATCATATGTGTTATCTATTTCTTATCTGGTTTACATCTTCTCAGTTTGGATAACTTTTTTGGGGGGTGGGGGACTCTCAGCTTGAGTCAATCCTCCTACAACTGCAGACAGAACCCACTTTCCGTCACCACCGACAGAGTGCGGTTCCTGTGTCTCCCAAGGGCCTGCATGTTGAAGGACCGACTGACTCAGATACTGGTGCTGTAGGGAGGAGGTGTGAGCTTTGACAGGTGGGGCCTAGTGAGGAGGCTGAAGCCTTTGGAGGTGTGCCCTTTGCAGGGGATTGTGGGACCCAGACCTTTCCTCCTTGTCTGTTTATGTCCCATTATGAGGTAGATGGTTTTGTCAAGATTTGCTCCAGTGATGGACTTCCAAAACCATGAGCTCAATCAATCAATCAATCAATCAATCACCAATCCATCAGTCAATCTCTCACATATTCTCTTATATGTATGTATATATGTATGTGTGTGGTTGTGTGTATGTATGGTTGTATGTATGTATATATAGGTGTATGGGTATATGGTTGTATGGTTGTGTATGTATGTATGTATGTATGTATGTATGTGTTTATGGGTGTATGTGTATATAGTTGCATGGTTGTATGTATGTGTGTATAGGTGTATGGGTATATGATTGTATGGTTGTGTGTGTATGTATGTATGGTGTATGGATGTATGGGTGTATAGTTGTATGTATGTATGTATGTATGTGTGTATGGATGTATGTGTATGGATGTATGTATGGAGTATGGATGTATGGGTGTATAGTTGTATGTATGTATGTATGTATGTATGTGTGTATGTGTATGTATGTATGGTATATGAGTATATGGATGTATAGGTGTATAGTTGTATGTATGTATGTAAGTATGTATGTGTGCATGTGTGTGTATGTGTATATGTGTGTATGTGTGTGTGTGTATGTGTATGTATGTATGTTGGTGTATGGGTATATGGATGTATGGATGTATAGCTGTTTGTATATATGTATGTATGTGTGCATGTGTGTGTATGTGTGTATGGGTATATGTATGTGTGCATGTGTGTGTATGTGTGTATGTGTGTATGTGTGTATGTGTGTATGTGTGTATGGGTATATGTGTGTGTGTGTATCTATGTGCGTATGTGTGTGTGTATATGTATGTGTGCATGTGTGTGTGCATGTGTGTGTGTGTATGTGTGTGTGTGTGTGTGTGTGTGTGTGTATGTGTAGATGTAGATGACACAGGTGTAGATGATGTAGATGTCTGAACACACACATAGTAGAGGTCAGGTTAAATTTGAGTGCCATTCCTAAGACTCCAGCTACCTTATCTTTTTTAAATTTAATTTACTTTAATTTAATTTTTTGAGACAGAGTCTCTCACTGGGATCTGGGGCTGACCCATTTGGCTATGCTGGCTGTCCAGCTAGCACCTAGGATCTGACCGTGGTGCCCCTCTACCCAGCATTGGGATTGAAGTGTATAACACCGGCCTTGGCATTTCCATGTAGGGTCTGGGATCTAACTCGTGTCCTCGTGTTTGCAAGGAATGCATTGACTGAAGCACCAACCTTCCCCTAAAACCTTCTGAGAGACTTTAAAGAATTTCATACACATATAATAACGGAACCGGCTCACACTGACTCGCCAGTCCAGCCATCACATTTATTCGGTGTGTGTGCCCCGGGGGTGTGCACACCACATTGTATGTGTGGAGATCAGAGGGATTTGCTTCAGTAACGGGAAGCTGACACACAGGCTGATCTCAGTGCACACTTAAGACGACCCAGTTCTGAGGCGACGAGACAGAGGGATCTGCACTGATCCTGTGTGGGGCTTCTCAGAGGAGATAGTGCTGCCTCTCTCAGAGTTGTCCAAGTATGGAGCGGGACGGGGAGAGAGAGCTAATGCTAGGGCCAGGCATGGACAAGACTTCCCTAAGGCAGCGCCTTGCCAGGGGTCAGAAATGCAAACCATGTCTGCCTCACCTCTCCCATGTGTCACTAAGTCAGTTACAGTCCAAGAGGCAAGTGGTATCCAGGGATGGCTGTTGGGGCACCCGAGATGTCCCTCGATACCTCAGAGCAGAGCCTTGTACTTGCACAGTTACAGGGTAACAGGCCACATCTGCTTCTTTGGGTGTAGTTTGTGGGCAAAGTGGCTCTTTAAAAACACTTCAGCTGGCTTTTGTCGCTTGGTTTAAATGTGTACATTGCAGCTGCTTTAATTGGTTCCATGTCTGAAACAAGGGACAGAAATGGAAGCGTGGCTCTTTCTCAGGGGAGCAGTCCCGGCACTCCGACGGCTTGTCATATTTCTTTTTTAATCTGCTATTCTTCTCCTCCAGGCGAGGGAGGGGATCTAATTATCTTCTGAGACAGGCTCATGCCACAGTCTACCAACTTGGGCTGTTCTCAAGCCGTAGCTCCAAGTGTGGGTGGAGGAGACTGCGCTGCGGCGTGCATGTGTGGAGACACTGTGTGTTCTCTTGACCTTTCCTGCTCAGCAGCCAGGAGACAGCCTCCCCACTGGCCTGAGTGCACAGCTACCATAGTTTATCTGGATGCTGGCCTTGGACAAAGGTTTAAAAAAAATTTCATTCCTCCTTCGTGGTGTGGTTTTGCACCAACTCTGTGCCTTCTGTCTCTCTTTCACTGCAAATTGAAAATAAATTCTACCTTGAAGCTGGGGTTGCAGTGAGAGCTGTCATGATCTCAGGCATGCAGCCTGTCCATCTTGGGAATGGTGCATGTGAACTCTTGATAACTAGCAGCGGCTGTTCAGGAACCCCTCAGGAAAGTGTCTTCAGGGCTGGTTACATCCTGGCAAGAGCTGACCCAACCTCCCCTGGGCTGGGAAAGCCTTGCCTGGAGCTGACTCATCCAGAGTCTCCAGCCACTGGGTGAGGGATTTTTATAACTCTGCCATGCACACAGCACACACCAGGTGCCTGGAGGTGTTTCTTCCCAAAATTGAGGCAATTAATCTTGCAGGAGGTGCTGTAGGGATCCTGCTACCGCTTGCTTGCTTGCTTCCTGGGATGTGTGGCTGTAGGAGGAAACTTTAGCCTCCAGAGAGCTCTGAGTCAGAAAGGGGCATCACCTCTTCTTTCTATATAGCAGGACTTGGAAGCTGAGGCGGTGGCAGCTGTGATACAGTCTGGGTTTCCTCTGTTTCTTATTCTCCAAAACACAAGTAGTAAAAATATGTGGACATAGTAAAAACTTACTTTAGTAAAAACTCTCTCTCACATATTGATATCTATCACAGTGTCTACCGTTCATTTATGATCTACCGGTAGGTCTTTTTCTATTTCTATGTACTTATCTATCGATATGTTAGCTCTGTTATATCCTATCATCTGCCCACTGGCCATGTATTCACATCTGTATCCTGTAGCTATCATGGACTTACAATCTCTTGCCTGCTTTTATCAGCTCTTGTCACCTAATCTTCTGTCATCTGTCGTCATTTTTTACATTTATCGGTATAAACATTATTTATCACATTCATGAGTATAAAAATAAGGTCAGTGTTTACATCACCCCATCCTTTTGCTTTTGACGCGACTGTTACAGAAGCTCACATTTTCCGTCTGTTTACCGCTACCTCTCAAAAATCTTTCCAGAAGTTAATGAGCTTCTGGGGACTCCGACTTATCGTCTTAGTAGTATAGCCACAGGGAAGCTGGCCAAATTCTAATAAACACCCCCTCCCCCATTCATGTTCATACAAGCAACCCTAAGTAAGTTCAGTGGATCATAAAAACTATCAACAAAATAAGAAGGTACGACAGGGCCTAGCTGGAAAGGGGACTTTCGGGGGCCGGATGATCTGACAACAAGGGCAATGGAGTGAATCTGATCAAAATATTTCGGATACGTGTATGGAACTGTCAAAAACGTTTAAAAAATAATAAAAATAACAAAATGGGTGTGTAGTGTTTCCTTTTCCGATCTTTTCCGGTTATTTGACCCGCTACGTCATCCTGTGGTAGGATGATAGGAAATTCTTCTACATGGATTTGGGCACACTGCAGAAGTATTTGGGATGGACTCCTTGCAGTAGGGTGGTGGCTCCCAGGGGTGTGATTTTTAAATTCGGACACTTCCAGAGGGGAGTTTCCGAATCCAGTGTGGTTGAACTGCCTGGTGGTTAAGAGCATGGCAGGGTCGTGAAGACCAGAGGTGAGATCCCATCAGCCATAAAGTAAGTATGGCGTCCCGGCAGAGGCCTGTGACTCCAGCTTCAAGGGATACGGCACACTCCTCTGGCCCCCGTGTGCACAGGAACATACATGGGTACATATGTATTCGCATACACACATTTTAAAAATTCTTAAAGAAAAAAATACCATTACTATATTTATGTACTCATCTGAGCAATCGGAGGCCAAAGTTCACTTTACTTTTTAAGTGTGGCGACTCCCTCCTCTGCCAGCCTGCACGGGAGGAATCTCCGTGAGCTGAAACCCCTTGGTGCATCCGGCCTTGCGCGCTGTGGTTTATGGGACTTTTATGGCTCCTCCCGCTCTTATCCTTCACCTCGCTGTGTTTTCGTTTATGCTTTATTTATATCACCGAACACAGGCAGTCTTGTATCTTGTTCCTGTCACAATTTTTATTTGCTTTCTTGGCATTTCTCTCTGGGTTTTATTAGACATTTCTTGTTCCAGCTCTTAAAATTTCTATCACCAGTGTCTTGGGGACTTGGCTGCGTTCAGAAGATGATTAGAATATGAATGGATGGCACAGGTGGAGGACCCTGAAGGTCTTGCTGGCTGCTCTTGCCTTGTTTCTGCCGGTGGCAATGCCCTACCTCTGCCCTCCCCTAGAGTCTCAGTCTACCTGAGTTAGCCCTGAGCAACCTGACCTGAGCCATGTTTTTCTATGTCATTCTCCAAGAGAATCTCAGAACCTGGGAGTTATGGCTTTTATTATACAGTTCCCAATGCTTCCAACCCAAACAGACTCAGAAATTCTGAAGGGTCTGAATGTAATCACCCTATAATTGGCTATTTGATATCAGACACAAAAAGCAAGGGGGGAGGGAAGCCAGTATGGATAAACAAATCAAGAGAAAAACACTAAAAACTGAGGATGTCACCGGCCATAGTGTGGAAGCCCTTGCTGGTGTTTTGCAAGATAGACAAGATGAGGCTCTCAGATGGCCTTCTGGATATTTAACTTCATGCTTACAGACTGGCACTGGTAAGCAAGGCTTCATTTTTTTGCTATGAGCAGAGAGTCATAACCATCAAAGTGCTGAGAATATATGGTAGCTGAATGCTTAGCCTTAATGACACGCATGCAAACACATGTGCGTATGCACATATACACATACACATGTATGTGTGCGCACGCGCGTGCACACACACACACACACACACACACACACACACACACGCAGACTCAAGCAACATCACACAAGAGAGGGCAGGAAGAATGGAGGACCGGGGATGGGTGGAGTGCTGAGGGATGCCGTTTCTGGACAAGACATGGCTGTCTCACTGTTGAGTTCAAGGCAGCAGCAAAAGCCTTTCTCTTGATCTTCACAAGACTGGGCTTGTCAACATCCTCAGGAAGACCTATCTGTCCCTGAGGGTTTAGAAGTAACTAATGGTTGCTGAGAAAGGCAGGCATTGTGTCTAGTAGTGTAGCTACCAGCAAAGTGGCCAGGCTTCTGTAAATAAATCCCCTAATCACACTCCTGTAAACAAAGCTAATTAAACTCACTGAGTAACCAAAGGCAAAGGCAAAAAGAGACATGAGAGTAGACCGGGGTTGGAGGGTAACGGAGCAGAAGAAAGGGATAAGCAGAATCGGGAAGGGGGCCTGATGGGGTAATGTGATCTCACATATGTTACATACATGTGCAAAATTGCTAGGGTGAAATCCATAATAACTAGTGTATGTTAATAAAAATAAAGTGGTTCTACAGAAACCCAAATGAAACACCATGCATGCCTCTGTCTCACACAGATGTCAAGCCTCCCTACTCCTCAGGTTATAATCGAATGAATCCTGAGGCATACAACAGTGGGAAACTTCATTATGGTCCTTGTGTCTAAACATTCCGCTTTACTGAGTCCTGGCGGAAAAGAAGACACATGACAGCCACCCACCAGGAAGATGGGAGACCTGTGGGACAACCGTCTCCAGGTCTCAATACAAAGAAATCTGGAACCACGGTGTCTTTCTTGGCCAGGAATTGACCTAAATACTGGAAATAAGAAAAAATCCCTAGTAAATCATTATCTTTTATAAAAATACTATCTGCAAGTCTATACAAGTTATTCATGCATATGAGGGTAACGAGAGATTATATCTCAGTAATGTGATAATAAAATTGACATTAGCAGACAGAATACAAATGTCAGCTGTGGCCCCTACATTAAACCTAATCAATTCCTCTTACAACTCTCATGAAATTGGGTCTAAGCAGCAGCTTTCAACCAGTGGTGGGAAAGAGCATCTAAGTGAATATTTGTCAGTGTTTATAAATACTTGAAGATGGGTTGTCCAGGGATGCTACTGGACAATGTCCAGGACCTGACCCGTCCTCTCTTGCCTAGTAACTATATTGTCAGCCATGCCAAGTAGTGTCCAGGTTGGAAGCAGTGACACAAGCTTTGTGTCAGCACACTGCATCCTTTATGGCTGTCCACTCCTGATACCAGCATGTCCAACGTGAAGACCTCTGTAACCTTTTAGGTTTCAGCATCTCTGATGTGGTGCTGCATACACCTCTAATTGTAGCATTGGAGAGACAGAGGCGGGCAGATCTCTCTGTGTGGAGGACAGCCTGGTCTACACAGCAAGTTCCAGGCTAGCCAGGGCTGAACCGAGAGAGACTATTTCAAAAAGAATTTTTTATGCCGTCATTTTTTAATATTAGTGTAAAAGCAAAAGATCTCATAGCACCTGTGTTATGGTTTGAACGTGACATGTTCCTCATAGATTCATAGCTTTGAACTTGCGGTTTCCAGTTGGGGGCATTATTTCAGAAGGTTCTGGAACCTTAAGATGGTGGGACTTAGCTGAAGAGCAGAGGTTGCTGGATGGTGAACCTTCAGGGTTATAGTCTGGCTGCAGTTGCTGCCTGAGTTTTCTGATTCTTGGTCTATAGCGATGTAAGGAGTCACAGGCCATGTTCTGCCGCCATGTTGTCCTCAGTGAGCACTGTGCCTTCTCAAATGTGGGCTGAAATAAATCCTTAAATTGCTTCTGTCAGGAATTTTGTCGCCCAGACAAATACAGTAACTAATATAAGCCATTTTTATATAAAAGAAAAGAATGTTTATTAGGATATTCTGGGGTGGAGGGGGACTGAGGGACTACATACACTATTGGGTTTGAGCAAGAGGCAGACAGATAATTCAAACATCACAGAACCTCTGTCAAAGTTCAAATGGAAAGCCACGTCCTTCTATGCTTAGGCGGTCCTCTGAAGCATGAAGTGAGGTCCAAACAGCAGCGTGAAGAAGGATGGGCAACCTAGGGAGATGTACAGTTGTCTTCAGGAGTTCTGACGCTCAGCAAGGCAAGTGCCCCTTCCTCTGTGGAAAATCCTCTGTGGAAAGCCCTGGAAACGCAAGGTAATATGGATGCCCAAGGAACATGACCCTCTCCTAACCGAGACTTCTTAAGCAAGCCCACTCTTCTTACACTGGCTCTGAGGAGACTGCATCCTTTATGGCCCCTGGTCAGGTTAGAATTGTGAAGACATTCCCTGGATCAGAAGCTGTCTTCTACATGAAACAGAACAGCAGCAGCTGAGACCTACCCTCCGGTTAGGAAAAGATGCAACCCCACTGGAAAGTACAAGAGAAAGCCCTGCACCCTAAATCCCACACAGCTTCTCAGCAGGAGCCGGATTAAACAGAGAAAATAATTTCAATATCAAGGGATAATGTGCACAAGACAGGAAACTCTTTCAAGCAGGCTGTGTGATGAGCAGCAGCGTTTTGTGTCCCCTGGGTGACGGAGAAGAGAGAAAAGACAGATAATTAGGGAAGCTGCAAGGCTCTGGATTTTCAACTCTCTGAGGACATCAGCTCTTTCTGAATCCAGAAAATCACAGCAGAAATGCTTGACTGCAGGAAGACCGCAGCCAGAAAAGGCAGGGTGTTTTGTGAGCCACTTTTATAGCGCTCTCTCTCTCTCTCTCTCTCTCTCTCTCCATAAATATCACCAGATGATGCTGGTGCTGGTGCTGGACCATACACCAGACAGCCCCTTCCAGGTGAGGAGGAGATGGGAGAGAGAGGTGGCCTTTACCTGTTCTTGCAACAAACACCATACTGATCTAGTTTCTAGTGACCATTTTTTTACTACTGTTAAAAAAAAGACAACAAAACCAAACCATCTGGACTTCCTACAGTAGCGCATCATTAGGTTTCCTATTCTTCATGCCGATTCACTTGAACTTTGGGGCCTGTGTTACTTGGGGTGGACATCCTTGTACACATTCAGAATTTTGCTATTTATGCAGGCCCTGATAAAGACCAACCGTGAGATTGCGAGTGACGGAAGAAAGCAGTCTGAAAAAAGCGTGAACAGGATGATGTGTTTGATGATGTAATCAGGAGACCCATGAGCTATGATGATGTAATCAGGAGACCCATTACTTTGAATGCTAACTAAAATCATTTTAAAAGGAGTCCTGCCTTTTACTGTCCCCAGCCTAAAGCAGCTCTAGTCTCTTCTTCCATAGCACCTAAGCTGGCTCAGACCTCTGTGACCTCCCCACTGGCACACCTGTACATCCATGTTCATGCCCATTTGAGGCTCAGACTGAGGTTGGCTTTGCTGTGTCCAGACAAGGACTGAGATGTCTCTTGGAGACCATGCCCATAGTCTATGTATTATAGAAGGCATCATACTGAATGATTTCAGCCAGCAGCAAGATTTAACAGAGATTAAAATCTCTGTAGGCTCACTGGCAGTCAATCTGTTGGGATTAGCTAGGACACTCAGTCCCTGTCAGGATGGGTGTCTATGTCTCAGTTCTTGGCAGGAGACATGGGTATCTGATCACCTTCCTAGACCCAGAGCAATCTCAATATCATAATAGTCTACTGAAAGCGCTATTCAAGGCCAGCATAGCTATGTGGCTGGATAACTGTTGCTGCCATGGGGCACATGAAGCCCTTTGGTGTGGTTTTTAGGCAACTGACATTTTAAAAGTACCTACTATGAATTGTACCTACAAAGGAAGGCATCAAGCTGGGAGCAGTGTTCAGAGTGAAACTGTCAGTCTCTGGTCAGGCTCCTGGCATCTTCTATAAAATCAAAGTGGGGACGGGTAAGAAAGATCCAGAGAAAACCCAGAGAATCCTTTCTATTGATGCTGGTGCTGAGCTTGGCAGCTGCCCTTGAGTAAAAATGAACTCCTCCTCATGGCAGTGGGATGAGATGCTGATACCAGCACCTGCCAGAGGCAGACAGCCGAAGTCGCAGCTGCGTTGGTCAAATGAGCTTGGAGACAGACCTCAGGGGCTTCTGGGGCCTTGATGACTATCAGCAGGCTGCTGTGCTCTACAGGCAGTTTATTGGAACTGGGTTCCTGTGCCTTCCCCACCCCTCTGTGCTGGGTCTCCAGATTCATCAGAAATGCAGGTGGCATATCTAGATGATCAGCCGATCCGAGCTGCCACTGGGAAAAAGTATGGACTATCAGAGAGCTCCAGAGATATCAAAGGGATCCCCATGAGGGTACAGGAGGCAGGGTACCAGAGTGAAAAAGAAGGATCTCAAGGGGGCAGGGAGTGTGTGTCTGACTCGAGGCTTTTATCATCTGGCTCCCGAGGCACGTCTTCTTCCACAAAATGAGCATCTGATAGAACTCGGATGGATTCTGGCAGCACTGAGCCTAAACTGACGGGTGGAGAACAGATGGGAGGGGCTCTGTGATGTGATATGCATTGTCAGTAACAGAAAAAGGGGCACAGAGGCTTCTGTAAGCAATGGGAAGAACACAGACCAACCGCACCTTAAGACATCTCTCCTTGGGAAATCGTCATCTTGTAGGGTACACGGCAGGGAACAGGCAGTTGCGAGCCCATGGGAGTAAGGCCTCTGCGGTAAGACTGTTATTCCGAGGTAACAGTTCTTCAAGAAGAATCCTAGACGACAGACTTATACTTACTCAAGAAGAAAAGCCGTGTCAAACTCAAGACTTGTCAGATAGAGATATGAGATTCCTTGCTCAGGATGAGAAGAAATACAGCTTCTAGGGTTATCCAGACATATTCCCACATATTTTCTAGTCTTTTACTTTAGTGTCTAAAAGCAAAGCCCTCCACTAGTCACCCAGACACTAATTCTAGCGCCCTCTCTACAGAGGACCTCCTGCTATTTCAGAACACTAGCTTTATTTATTCATTTATTTATTTAATAAAGAATGCTCCTATCAATAAGAAACATCAGCAGAGCAAGGGACCCACCCACTGTGACTTCTTGTTACATCTTGATTTTGCTTCACTTCTCCAAACCCTGTGAGTTCAGAGCAGCTGGGCCTCCTGGTGTCAGGGTGCCCAGAGGATGGCAACTCCTTTCCATCTGTTGCTACTGTCTGTGGCCTTTCCTACAAAGATGGGTCTTCCATGGTCTCATTTGCTTAGGTAAAGAGCCCGGCCAAGACAGCAGAGAACAGAGGCATCTTGAAGACCAAAAGCAGCATTGGAAAGGCAGATGTGAGCTCATTTAAGCAACGCCCCACCCCCCTGCTCTGCACTTTGATTCAAATAAGCCATGCATGTCTGAGTATATGAATAAAGGCTTACGTTCCAATGATAGGTCCTCCGAGCCCACTATTTTGTAAGTAATAACTGAAGTAGGTTTATGTTGGAATCTAAGGAAGTCATTTGCTAATTATATAACCCCCTTCGCTTTTATATCTCTTTTTCTACACACACTGATTCAAACACTCTTTCTCATTTCTCTGACTCAGCAGATGGGGTGTTTGGGCTTGTCTGATTTAGAGACAAGGAGGCTCATGGGAAATGTGGTGCAGCTGAGAATGACCCAGCCTCGTGCAGGCAAAGACAGCCCTGTACAACACATACATTAAATGCAAGACTCTGGAGGGTCCTTGTGCTGTGTTGGGATAAACTTGAAGCTATAACTACTAAGACATTCTGTTTAGCTACAAGATATGGAATTGCCTTAAAAATAACGTGGAAACCACCCTCCAATTACATCTAGATACAATTTGCTTTATTTGATGAAAAATAACCTATGCAATCTTCAATGTCTACTTTTTTATTTGAGGTTTGAAAAAAAAATCAGACGTGGAAAAATAAACAGCCGGCATTCTGAATTCCCTCTCTGGTGTGCACTTCTCTCGTGTGCTCTCTTAAAGATTCTCAAACACCATTTGCTCAAGGACATTCAAGGTCAAACAGAATGAATGTGCTTCTGCTCAATGTGGCTCTGTCACCTTTGTCTCTCCCCAACGTAGGGCAGGCTGGATTCTGAGTCACTGTGTGAACACAACTGTCAGTTAGGATGGCAAAATCAACTTCACAAAGGACTTTCTGCAAGGAACCCAACCTCAGCCGATGAAACCTGTGTCTGTGACCAAGGAAAGCAGAGGGGCAGGAAGTCGGCAATCACTTCCGCTCACTGGGCGGGGCTCCAAGACCCGCCATGTTTCCCTGTTCCAGTCTTGAGATGAACCGCTTCTTTGACTGCACGTCGTCAACCTGAGACCACATCGAATGGAAAGCCTAAATGCTTGCCTTGGTTTGTAGCCATCTCTGATGTGTTGTCCCTAAATGGGGCCCTTCCCACGGATTTATTTCATCAGCAACTTGTTTTCAAATCGAGGACTTGATAACTCTGATATGCTTTTGTCTCTGAAAGAAAATGTGATTTTTACTGGTGACAGAGCTTTTCAAAGTTTAATTTGTATGCTGCCTATCTATGAGTTCTTGCTGAAGGCTGCCCTTGTTAGCACAGGGCTCCTGTTTCCTCTCTGGTCCCCTGAAGCTAATTACAGCTGCAGCATACTGCGGGGATAATCGATAAACTCCTATGGTGGATCACATCTAATCAGACCCTTATGCAATTAGTCCAGTGGAGATATATGCATATACCTTAATTAAAACAAAAATATGATCGGTAAGAGATATGCTTCCATTCATGACTGGCATTCTGTTTTGACACATCGAATGTGTTTATTCAATGTATGAGTCTTCATGGAACTTCCCACTGATCAGGTAACTTGGATGTTGGATGCATTCCCCTCGAAAACATTGTGAAAGGATAAAAGGTTGCCACTGAGTATTTTACATTGGTATTCATTAACATTTCGATATAAATGTACTTCAGACATTTATAAAGGAGGCCCTCCCCAGGTGAATAGTCATTTTTCCAAAGCAAACCTCAGAGAGTAGAGAGGGTATCAGGAGACTGTGTGCAACAGGGCTCCCAGCTCTGTGGAAGGGTTAGAAGCCAGATCATACACCCAGGGCTCAATGGACGGACGATTCTCCTCTCCACTTTTCAGGAAACACAGTTGCCAGTATGCAACCATTAACATTCTGAGCCTGACCATGTAAAGCAGTCTTTAGACATACACCTAAGGGTCTGCTCGGGCAAGGAGGAGGGCTCCAGGAGATGGTGTGTGGCTAATAAGTCAGATGTCTCAGCTCAAGTGTCTCCTCCCGTTCTGTGTATTTGTGACAATCAGTTAAGCTTTCCAGACCCCGTGCTAGCCCTCCAGATCCATAACCTACCACCATTCCTCTTGTGTCATGAAGGTCATAGAACAATATACAGGGGATGTTTGATGACCTTGAATCCAAACTGTTCTACTAAGTTGTGGTCAGGAGCAAAGACGCTTCCATGTGCCCAGGCAGGGTTCGACTTTAACAGAGAGGGTAGCACATCTCCATCCCATCTTTTATGGCCAGCCAGTCCCAATCAAGGCTGTCTGTGCCAGACAACGTGAAAACAAATGTACTGGGGCTATCACCATCCACTGTGGCACTCTGTATAATTATCTAACCATTCCTTACAGGCAGCCTTGATTTCAAGACAGATCAGACATGGCTGGCTGTTCAGTTTCCTCCTGCCTGTCCACAGAAACGTGATGCAGCTTTCTGCTAAAGTACTGGGCTTCTCGGGGTCTGATTTTGAGAGCCATACACATGAAGCTAATGCTGGAGCTAGTGCTACTGAGGAGGGGAAACGGCTGTGTGGATTAAACCATCAGTAAAATGTGGGGTCAGTTGCTTTCAAAACGTAGAAAGCGGATACTTGGAAAGCTAATAGTTGGTAACGCTTGTTCTACATGTGATCTCGTTAAGTACAAGAAGCAGTAAAGAGTTGATCTTCAGCTACATTCAGCTTCTCACTCAAGCAAAGCTAGGGAGAGCATCAGTCAACAATCCAGGTGCTGTGCGAGGGCCACACCCACCCTCCTCTACTGGGCTACATGAGAGCTTTTACATTTGGATGTGACCAAGGAATTGTTTTGTTTTGTTTTGTTTTGTTTTGTTTGGGATCACAGAACAGTCTGTAGTACATAAACACTCTGTGGAGAACACACATAGAAAGGTGAACATTAGTACAAGACAGAGTCTGCAAAGTTCACTCGTGAGGCCGACCTCCACTTGTCATCTGTCCACACTAGGCTGCAGTCATGTCTTTAGAATTCAGCGCTATTAAATAAGGTACGGCAGAGTCCTTATCAACAGTGCCTCCTGCTCCTAGCCAGTAGAGAGAACAGGGTTGAAGCTGTTAAAACTATCATCACCACCACCACCACCACCATCACCACCATCACCATCATCACCATCAAAAACATAAGCTCAGCTTGCTTTGCAGTCCAGGTTACAAATGGTCCCCTTAAGCCGCAGCATGCCCCAGAGCCTTCTGAGTTTGGAATTAGCCCAGTAGCAGCTCTTCAACAGAAGCCCGAGAGGGCCACAAGAAGCTTTCTTAAAAAACAACAAAAAAAAAGAGTTCCAGCTGGGTGAAACCGTTTCTCAACCGAGCTTTTAAAACTGGATTTTCAGATATACAAGAGGACAGGGGACAGAAATACTTGGTTTTCTTTTGTCTTTTCATACTGTTTTTCCGGATGCAGCTACGATGTTTCTGCCAACAATACAGAGAGCAGGGCGGCCAGAGCGGTGAGCACCATCATGGGCAGTGAGCTCAGACCGCAGCTGGGAGGAGCAGCCATCGATTTTGTGGTTATGTGGCTGGAGGCACCAGAAAGAACATCCTTTCCGTAATCATTCTGTAAGAAAGAATGTTTTCATTATCCCCCACAGCACATACCCACTACACCATGTTGGATTTTACCCATGTTCTCTACCCCTACTTGCCGTCTCCCTAATGGCCAGCACCCTCACAAAAAGCTAGCCTGAGAGTTAAGTACTGAGATTGAACAGGCCAACTTTTAGTTTTTTGAGACGGGACCATAGACTTTGGTAAGATGTGGGTCCTTCGCATGAACTGTTATCCAATGCTTGCTGCTTGATCCACCATGCATTCTTTCTGGTGGGAATGTTTAAACCCGGGGGTCACTGCCATTGTGTCTTCTTCTAGACCACCTAACAGCTATGACCTGGCTTCTTTCTGACTCCCCCAGCACTGGGCAAGGAAGGCTGGAAGAACTGTCTGAAGAAGTGTAGCCCGAGACAGACAGATGGATCAGAATGAATGTCATGGATAGACAATTGCCAGAGTCTTTTTCTGAATCCCTAACCAACCCACAAGAGGTTTCATAGACTCTCAGAGTCTCCTAGCATAGAACAATGGGCTTAGAGCTGAGGCTGACTTTCTGGTAAAGATCACAGTTGCACATTTAATTCTAACTTTGCAGAGAATCTTAATTCTGACTTCCAAAGGCAGGTCAATACAGAGGCTGATGAGACCTTTTCTGGATCCAAGACTTTATTGGTCTTCAGATATTATATATTGCATACCCATTTCCAAAGCCTATGTCCCTATAAAGAAACACAAAAAAGAAATGCCACTTACATCAGACAGACAGAGATGTGTACTGCCCGACACATTGGATTTCAGCTTCTGTGCCTGGAGAGAGACAAAGGAGGGAAAAAAGCACTCAGACATAATAGAGAAGAGTAATTAATTATGATCCATTAATCAACAGTCTAGGGCAGGGCCAGATGATAAATATAGGAGCCACAACTGTGAGCCCCATCTGTAATTTACAGCATTCAAGTGGCTGCCTAATAAAGAGGTAGCAGGTAAGGTTAATTTTAATTATATATTTTATTTAACCAACTGTATTATCATTTGAACACGGAATCAATATAAGAAATTAATGAGATATTTGGCATTCTTTCTTCCCAGGTCTTCAAAATACATTCTCTGACCCCGCAGGTCTCTGTTCAGGGATGCCCTAATTCAGATCTCAGCAGCTACCTGTCACTGGTAGCTGTCTTGTCTCAGGGATGACACAGGCAGGGCAGGGACACTGAAGAAAGAGCTTTGAAGTGGTGACTCATTTATCTTTCTGGGTGCTAATTTGAGGAAAGTGCTACTTTAAAACATCACAACAGACACGCCTGCGTATTAGTTATATAGAGACCGGTGGAAACCCTTTCCTTTGCTGATTTGCCAAACTCCCCGCCCCAGTCAACAAACAGCAAGGGGCTCCTAATGTTTCTTTAGCATGGGCACGGGGGAGGGAAAGTGAAAGAATTCAGTCCCTGGGCTCATGGGGCTTCTTGTTTCCTGGCAAACAATTCCATGTTTGGAGTCAGAGCACACTGAGGGACTCTCAGATGGATGCCCTCCAGGAAACATATAGCCCTACAGACCCTGTGGTGGTCTGAGTAAGAATGGCCACCATAGTCTCACGTCTTTGAATGTTTGGTTCCTGGATGGTGAACTGTTTGGGAAGGATTAGGAGGTGTGGCCTTGTTGGAGGAGGTGTGTCAGTGGAGGTGGGCTTTAAGGTTTCAAAAGCCCACACCAGGCCTCTGTCTGTCTCTCTGTTTCTCTCTGTGTCACTGTCCCTCTCCCCCCCACCCCCCAGTCTGTCTCTGCTGAGAGATCGTGATGTGAGGTTTTCAGCCACTGTTCCAGTGTCATACCTGCCTGCTTTCGTCATGTTGGCTCTTCAGAGCAATAGAACAGTAACTACGAGACCCCAAAATTTAAAAACTGACTCCAAGGTAGTTGCTAGAAGCTGAGCAGTAAAGGCATAAAGCTCTTTTCTTCTTAGCTGGACCCACTCCCCCGTTGGGCTTATGCCTGAGGATTTGGTGGCAGGGACGTTTCCATTACTCAGACAATTGCAATGAACAGACCTTGAAAGCTACCCAGTCAGTACAACACTTGTTTTACAAACATGTACAACTTAAGCCCAGACAAGTTAAAAGGCTAATGTACTTATAAGACGGGATATAATGGAGACTCCGCAATGCTATGAAAATACACTCTTCCTTGGATCACAGTCTCTTTTCAGTCTCTGCCCTCCCCAAAACCCACACAAAATACTCTTCCCATGACACTCACCCTGAACCCTAACAACAGCAGCTTTTGACATCAACGAGGAGCTTGTCTGTCAGGAAGGTATCACCTCTGAACTGAGGAGGCACCTGAGCCACCAGCCCTGAGGGCGTGACATTAGCAGGCTGCCTGTATACTATGAGCAGTCATGACTCACAGAAGACACATGAGGCTAAAACGACAGCAGGCTCACCCGAGGAGTAATTTGTTGACCATAATGCAACTGGGAAAGCATCATAATCTTTACCTATATTTGCATATGCCAGCAGTGAATATGAAATAGAAACCTTTAAGCAAGCTTCAAGAACAAGACACTGTGAAACATCCCCGGGCTGTTCAAAGGTCACTAAATGTTATGTATAAGAAGATCAGAGGGGAAATCGGAAGCGGAATTACACTTACTCAAAAGCCTACTTTTAATCTATAATAATAGGAAGCCCGATCCGCTGTTCTGCTGCCTATGGAGAATAATATGTACAGCATCACGTTTTATTCCTAGTCAGTCTGGAATTGTGCCCAGACACCCAAATGACCCTATAACATTCCACTCTGCCTTTTCTTCACTAGACCATAAGACACAAAGACAAAATCCCCACTGAGGGACTATGCATAACCAATCCATTCACTGACTGGTTTGGGGATGCAGAAGGACCTCTGAGCTATGATACAGTGTGGCATTAAGCTTTTTCTTTAGTGTGATTACAGCCAAGCAGCACCTCAGGGGACCGCTTGAGTTCAGAGCTGGGTGCCACCAGCTCGCTGTCAACCAGCAAGCACCAGTGAGCCTGGGATTTGCTCAATGTATTTGTAATCTACAGATCTGTCACTGTATCTGTCTCCGTGGAACCTCTGACAGCCTTAGGAGACTGTTCCCATGGCTAAATAATTACAATGGGACTTCCAGTAGCTAACCAGAAAGGGCTACTGTCTTCCCATGTGTCCTCATGGGTTTCCATACACAAGGGTGACTTCTATGCCCCACCACTGAGGACCCACGCTAAGTAAAATGTTTCTAAACTCTCCAACAGGTCAACATGCCCACACCTAAACTGCCAGCTCATGTCTTTACTCAGAATGGATGCAGTGAGTATTTACTGGCTCTAAAAAAAATACACTCAGAGCTTCTCCAAGGCTGTGCCACCTAGGGGCTCCTGTTCCCAAAACAGCATCTGATGTGCCTCTTTAACAGTTAGCTTGTAGCCTGGAGGACCATCGTGGTGGACATACCTACACAAAATGCTGACTCCACGTGACAATATGGTGCCCAACTAAGAGAGGCTTCCCATGGTAGCCTTCCCAGAATCTGCACTAAGAGGCCTCGCTTTCCACAGGCCAAGGCAGGTCTATAACACTTAGCAAGCTTCCTGTAGAAAGGACTGGTATTGAGGATGTCACCAGGTGAGCAGAGTAAGCAGAAGTCTTGCAGGACCTACCCAATCCCAGCAGGGGGCACTGTAAGGTGTGCGGCCCTGATGAGGAGGTGAAGGCAGCTGGTACTTGAGCAATAAAATCAAAGGATTGCACACAGATGTGAGATGTTTTAAATCCCCCACTGATAAAGTACAGGCCAAAGGTTCCATGCAGATCCTGGAATTAGCTACAGACCAAGGGTTGTCTAGTACCCACCCCACATGTGATCTGCACGCAGAGGGGCAGAATGAGGTCACAGATGTGAACAGTGGCTGGCTGCAAGCTTAGGAATCTTGTATTCAGCACGAGTCCCAATGACCTCTGAGCATCAGAGACATTCACTACCGCAGCCCCAGAGCCTCCTTGAGAAAATCTGGGCCCTAAAGCCCCAGAAACCTGTTATTTCCATGTTTGGTTGATTTTCATTCTGAATGTTTTTTAAAAACATCATTAAACAATCAGTCTTGCTAGTCAGTTGTGATAAATTCAAACATAAAATGGCAGGGTGTCCCCATTTCAGCGACCGTTGAGTGATTGTCTAGTAAGACTTATTTCATTTGCTGAAAACTGAGATAGAGTCAAGGAAGTTAAAAAAGACAAACACACACACACACACACACACACACCACAGAGGCACATACACACCACACATACAGACACACAGATACCACACATACACAC
>JANHMN010000003.1:183325179-183347191 GCA_030674055.1 Rhabdomys pumilio
CACACCACACATACAGACACACAGATACCACACATACACACCACACACACACATACCACACACACAAACACATACCACACACACAAACCACACACACACACACACACACACACACACACACACGCACACACACATCACACCCACACCCACACCCACACCCACACACACCCCTCCTGAGACTTAAAGAGTAAACGAAGCTCAAAAGTGGAAAAGCATGTCATCAGTAAAGTGTAAACTGGTAAAGCCAAGGTTCACAAAGAAAAGCTGGCACAGGGTGTGAGGGTCTGCTGTGGTCCCCTGCTACCTGATAACGACGTTATACACAGTCACCTGACTTGGGGCTCAGGCAGCCCACACCTACATGGACACTGGCCTAGCATTCTCTGGTTTTAAAATAGGATATGTCTCTAAGATAGGAGGAAAAGGAAAGCCTATTCTGTTTCTGTAACAGTTAATTTGAACAACTATTTCAATAGGCTGAAAAAATGTATTATTTAATGTCCTTTATGAAAAAGTGTTTCCTATCTGTTAATTCCTGGTCCTGTGGTTTGGGTGAAGACTCCCGACTCTGCTTTGTGTGAAATGTCACCATCAAGATGCAGTACTTTGTGGATTTCATCTCAAGGGTTAAAAAAGGCAAGTGGATGCTGGGAAAGCCTTCCCAACATTCTAGAAAACCACAGCCCAGAAACTTGCCCTTTAGAGTCTCCATAAGCTTTGTCCCTCCAGCAGCTGTTACAAAATTGTCCCTGGTGGTAATCAACAAGTCCAGGCTTGTCACATAATAGAATTTCCAGGGCTCTGTAATTGGGAGGCCAGACCTCACCAGACCCTGGCACCAGAGGGTTAATAAATGCATTAGATGCTGTTAACCTCTGGTACCTGGAGTCAGAGTGGCCTCTCTGCCTTTTACCCCGGCCATCAGCATTTGCAAAGTCAGTTTCAGTGCCAACAGCACTCTAGTGCAGAACACATGGGCACACTCATAATTTGTAGCTGGCAGTGGAGTCTCCACCTGCTTGTGCCCACAGTAGGCTCTGCAGGACTTTAGGGACAGCTCAGGTTTGTGAGCAGGACGCCGGCCTGTTTATGGAATTGGAGACTTAAAAGTGCGCCCATGCAGAGCCTGGCCTTTGCTGCCCCAGGACTCCATCTCTGTGGAGAAGCCAGTATTTAATCTCTAGTTTTTAGGCAGCTGTCAGCCAGCAGGGCACAGAACATTTCTCTGTACTCCTCCATGCAGGAGAAAAACTGTCGGTCCGTTCTCCGCTCTGACTCCAGGAAATAAAACCAGAAGAAGCTCCCAATCCAATAGCAACAGACTGTCCAGGCTATAGCCAAACAGTCATAATTAATGTGCTCTGGTTCCTTTCTCCCCTGCTTTACTGATTAGAGAGATTTGCTATATTAGGGACCTGTTTGCTTAATGATAGAATACAAGCAATAAACAGAGAAGCACACAGGCTGTAAAACACAATCAACTCTGCTCTCCTAAGTACCTGGCTGTATCTATCACACTTGTCAATACCAGCTCATTAGCATAGGAGCCTCTTCTGCAGCATCAATGGGACTCTGGCTGGGGAAGCCATTGCAAGAGGTCTTTCTGAAGTAGTCAAGACATGAATGTCCAAGTTTAAATAGACATGTTTGACTTTCTCTTGTGAGACCAAATGGACAGAGAAGGATGTGTAGGTAATCCCAAGAGAAAATGAGCAGGCTAACTGGCTATACAGGCACCATTTCTTGAACGGTACATGAATCACAGACTCACTTGACGATGTACATTTATGGTTAGCACTTGTTACATAACGAGTCTACTGTGTACTTGATTTGCATCTGCTCAAATTGACTTCTGTACATAAAAAGAAAACAGAGGAAAGCAGCAGCCCTGGGGGTGAGTCCCGGCAAGGTTGTGAGCTCAAGCCTTTCACACTCTGCAGCTTTTTGACTCTGCAGTTTTCAGATTTTTGCTTCTGACTTTTGGGAGAACTGGAGAGGTTTTTATTGCCAATCTGGTCACAATCAGTTGGCTAGCCTTTCTAACATCTCTCTCACTTTCTCCTTTGAAACTCACCTTCCTTACCAACTCGGTAACAACTACATACAGCCACTGGCCTGAAAAATCTGCAGTAATGTCGGCTTTGCAAAACAAGTGAACACATAAATAAGGCCTGCTCAGAGCCTCCGGGCCTGGCCGTTTGTCTTTTGTAGCCTGTACTTAGCAGGAAAGGGACCCATTTCCTTCCAGCTCAGTTCTGTCAGGAAGAAGAAAGAGACTGAGAAGTGAGGCTGGTGGACTTGGGGCCTCCTTTTAAAGGGTTAACTATGGTCATGCTTATCATGGAGACTGCACAGTTCACCTTGACCTCCTGTCCCAGAACACATTTCAGTGTTGCCTGAGCCTCAGCCAAAGGCTCTCATTGACAGAAGCCCTTAGAAGGCCTGGGAAATGGCTCTCACTCAGTACTGGTTCTAAAAGACCTAGCACAGACTCCTGAAGACCCAGGGCAGCAGGCTTTGTCAGCTGCACAAACCCAGCCTGGTCATAAGGCTGGGTGGGGAACATCAATGGAGGTGACTTCCTTACCTGGAGCAGGCCTGACTCAGCCCCAGGATACTGTGTTTAGATGAGGCTTCCAATAATGAGTCCTGATGAGCTAAAAGGAAGTCAGACTTGTGTGTGCACCACAGCCTTAAAGCTGACATGGAAACAAAGTCCAGAGTCTGGAGGGTCGTAGGTTCTGATATCAGCTTAAGTCAGAGTTCACCTGTGCTCCTGCCACAGCTAAAGCACAAACTCTTATCCTTGACCAGAGAGAAGAGAAAGGGGAGGCTCACCCATGACAGGTGTATCCAATTCTGTTGAAACCGAAGTGCTGGGGGCCGGAGGGCTGTCTCAACAGCTAAGAGAATATACTGTTCTCACTGAGGACCTGAGTTCTGTTCCCAGAACCCACACACAATGGCCTGTAACTCAACCCTGGAAAATCCAACACCCTTGGTGTGGCCTCAGCAGGCACCTATACTGAACAAGGGCACTTTCTTTTTCCTTTATAAGATAAGTCCACTGAACAGAATTTTCTGGTTTCTGTTTAACATAAGCCATATTAATGAACCAAGAGCGACAAGCCCTGTGGTTTAATTTTCTTTTTCCATTTTATTCATTTACTCTTAAGAGCCAGGATCTCATGTAGCCCAAGGTGGTTTCAAACTTACTCAGTAATTGAGGATGACTTCAAACCTCTGGTTCTGCCTCTAGCTTTCAAGCTCTGGGATTACAGATGTGAGACACCGTGCCTGGCTAACACCATGATGAGGGTAGAGCACGGGGCTTCCTGCATACCAGGCAAGCATTTTACCATCCCTACCAAACAAGCCACACTCCCAGGCTTCAGTTTCAGTTGCTTTGAAGACTCTTATAATTACCTTGTTTTTCACTAACCCACAGGCAGTATTTTATAAAGGACTCTGCTTTTTCCTCGTGTATTCAACTCAGTTTTTCTTAAATTAATTATTGCTTTTTGTGATTCTGTTCATCGGTATGTTACATAAACAGCATCCTCACCAAAGGACTGAGCAAACACACGCTGCGTTGGAAGCTCATGTTTCCACCAAGCACGACAAAGGGTGCTAGGGTGAGGATCAGGAAAACAAGCTTGGAACATTCAGTGGCTTTGAACATGAGAACGTTTATGGAAGGACAGGGCGGCTTCTCAGAGGACTAAGTGAAAGTCAGTTAGGATGGAGTCTACCATAGTTGAGAAGTTAGCCCTGCTACTGGCTTGATTGGTAAAGAATGGTAAAAGGAACACAGGCTGGGAAAGGTGTGTGTGTGTGTGTGTGTGTGTGTGTGTGTGTGTGTGTGTTTGTGTGTACACATGTGAGCATGCACGTGTGAATTCTGTGTATGCATGTGTGTGTGTATGTGGTTGGCATTAGGTTAGATGCTTTCCATCTTAGTTCTTGTGTCTCTTGAAAATCATCATTTCAGCCTGAGGGACTGGATGGTCAGAAAGCTCTGGGGATGGGCCAGTCTCCCCTCCCCCTCCTCCAGCCCCCACTGCTAAGGTTAAAGAGACAGGCCATTGGCTTTTATATGAGTGTTAGGAATCCAGACTCTCATGCTGGGTGTCAAGTACATTACCCACTGAGCCATCTCTCCTGCCCTATGAAGTTCTGTGGAAGTTGCTAGTGACATTGCCTCTCTTTGTTCTCTGGACAGTCTTGGGTTGAGGCAAGACATCACAATTAGAATCCAATAAAAGAAAATGCAAACTCTGAGGCTAATTTGGCTTCCATGAACATTATATGAAAGAAAGAGCTTCATGATCTTCTTTAAGATTTTAAAAATGGATGCCATGAAAGAGACACGAGACAGACATATATCCAGGAAGACATGTCAACACTCCCCATTAGCTGAGCCATCCCTCGGGTCTCTCCATCAGTCTACACATGAAAGGATGCTCAAAGCCCACGGTTGTAATTCAACACTAATGGCATGATGGTGAGAAGCAGCGGGTAGACCATGGCCTGAAGCTCCACAGGATGCTGAAGCTGGGCCTTCTTCTTGTTTTTAAAATTCCACAGGATCATCTTACATCTGTTTTGTTTTTCCCCATGTTAGGGCAAACATGGGTTGCAAAACAGACCACAGAACTGTGTGTTTTCATTCACGGTTAGCTTGCTTGATTAGTAAAATATTCAGACAAGAAGCAATTATGAACGGCGGTTTAGGAAATTACGCCCAATTAACAATGATACTAAACAATGTGTGAAAGACGTTTTGGTGCAGGGGTGGGGGGGTGGGGGTGGGGAGGTGGGGGGGCAGGGTATCTGCCGGGGGAGGGAAGTCGTTCTGTAGTGCAAACATTCCCAACAATGGTATAAGGCAAGAAAAAGGGATGGTTCTCAAACTAAACATCTATTTTCTAAACATACACAGTTGGAAATGCAAATCCGTAAGAGAAATGGAAAGATTCATAGCTATCCTCAATGGAAAGTGCATGCAGCCCGCCTCACCGGACACACATCCTCATCGAATCAGAGGATATTTATTAAGCCCCTCATTCTCTGCTGCACTTATGTGCAGCTGAGTGCAGACCCATAATGGTCTTATGACTTATGGTGCTAAGTAGGGTCTGATATAAAAAAAAATTAATTAAAAAATATCTACTGTCTCAAGACCACAAAGGCAGACACTTTGCTCACTCTGTTTAGAACAAAGTACATGCTTAGTACTGTAAAATAAATGACAGATAAATAAGATAAATCCGATTTTAATTTTTTAAAATTACTGCACTTTAGCAGAGAAAAAAATTACAGAAAACATAGGAAAGAAAACAAAGCAGCCTAAAATGATGCCTGTGATTGTTCCTACCGCTAAGAACCTCCACCGAGAGTCTATCTGCAATCTACTAACCACCAGTTGCGGCAGGTACTTCCGCTTTGTACGGGTTGGACATGGGGTTCAGAGAGGTTGTTTCTACAGCTTGCAGTGGCCACACAGAAATCTGAACACACTTTTTCAGACCTCAACACCCTTGAACATTGGCTCCAGATCAGACCCCTGATTGTTGATTCAAATAATCCTTATGTTAAACCTTAGAAGTAGATTTTTCTTTCCTGCTGACAGATGAAGACATTACCCCAATAAAGACTGAGGCCCCATGACCAACAGGGACAGAGCTAATTCAGGCAGGGACAAAGCATAAAGGGGTCCTCCCACTCCTGAATCAGAATCCCAGGAACAGTGTTTGCAAATATGGCCACTTGGAGAAGCCAAAGGTCAGGAGAGACTGAGCGGTCTTTGCTCTCTTAAAGGCCTATGGAGTAACTAACTGCCTTGCATCAAATCTGAGGGCTCTGCTATTGAGAGACAGACAGAAGGACAACCATTTTGAGGGAAACTCACTCAGTATTTGTTAGTGCTCAATTACAGAGTTTCCCCTCTAGATATTGTTCTCCATAATATGGCTCCTCTAGGGCCTGAAATAAGAGAGGCAATGAAGAGGGAAAGAGGTTCACAGCAGATTTCTCCATAGTGAGTCCCACAGTTCCAGCTCTGTGCAGCCTGTTATTCAGGGAGGCGCGGTTGGTTAGAAGTCCTAAGGATAAAAGGTCAGGAGGGAATTCAAGAAATTGGATTTATTTATAGTATGTGACCTAAGTGTGCTCAGAGGTATTCTCGTAGGTTACCCAGAACAAGAGAGAGTATTTATAGTCACGAGAAGGCAGACATCCTACTGCTTTTTATTAAGCATGGTTATTACACAGCAATTGGGTTAAGCAATTGTCCAAGGCTGAATTACTGTCCTTCTGATGGGCTTGGCCACACTGCCCTCTGGATCACAGGCCCAGGTAGACTTATGACTCTTTCCTGAATGTAGTAATGTGGGGAGTAGTCTTCAGATCCCATCTCGGTGTTTGAGATGAGCGGTTTTCAACAACGTAAGGAGAAGACACAGTAAACATGTAAACATAAAGAAGCAGCTCAACCCAAGGCCACGTCTACAGCGAGCAGTCCTGCTTCATAGAACTCAACTTCACTTTCCAAATGAATCTTGATGTCCCATCGGCATGGGTTCCTCACAGCTCATGGTCAGCAGGGGGCACTCAGGAAGAGAAAACAGCCATAGAAAACTCTCACTGGAGCTGGGCGGTTCTGATCCACTTAATTATCCCAACCCTTCTAGACAGTGAGGATCTCTATGCCCACAGGAGAGATGACAAATCCAAGGATCAAGGAAATCAAAAGACTCTTCATCTTGGTCTGTGGGACACTGATTTTACTGTAGAGCCCCCTTCAGCATCATCTCCCCCAAAGATGACTCCACAACACACAACTGCCTCTTTGTCTTACGAAAGCACCTTGGAGAGCGAACATCTCCCTGTTGTTTACAGAATCCTTTGCAGGTCCTAAGCACACCTGCTGCTGTTACTTTGTTGCTTAAGGAGAAATTAGCTTAAAATGTGTTACAGAGACAGGAGAGATTGCTCAGTGGTTACAAGAATACTTACTACTCTTCCAGAGGATCTGAATTGGACTACAAAACATACATGAAGGCTCATACCTATCTGTAAACTCCAGGAGATCAAACCCCCATCCCGAGGTACTCCAAGCACTGGTTCACAGGAACACACACAGGCAAAACATCCATATACAAAAGATTTAAAAGATGAATTTAGGTCTTCGGGAAAATGAATGGAAGTGTTGCCTCAAGTCTCCACAGGCCACAGAATCAATCAGCACAGCCATCTAACCCCATTATAAACCCAACCAGTAAGGAACTACTACCTCAGATCCCTGGACTGTACCCCAGAGAGAAAAGAACCCTGATACAAGAGATGTATTCTGGTAAGTACCATTTCTATGAAGCACAGAGAGGGACCTGAACTAGAGGCAATCATCCCAAGAGCCACACAGTATTTAAGGGCCCTGCTACTGAATTTCTACATAGTGTGTGCCACAAGACTCTGCTTGTGGACCTGGCCTAGAGTTACTTACTGTATTAATGCTGATTGTTCAATGACCTACCCGTGCCATATTCTAAAAATATAGTAACATACACTTCAGTTTCAATGACAAAATGAGACGCACCCTTGCCCTGAATGCTATATTGCGAAAACTTTTGTAACTCATGATAGCATATAATTAAATAATTACAATGTAAAGCTCCCACATTTGCCAGTCACTTTACAGAACAGTGAAGAACAAGCTATTCGTGAGTGTTAATAAGAGACTCTGCTTAGGAACCATAGTTGAGACTCTGAGATGAACGAGAAGTCTGCGAAAAGGGAAATACTTCTAAAGAGAGGAGCAATTTATTGCCTGCTCAACTGAGGTTTCTCTGCCCTGGTTGGTTCTCCTACCCCTGCACTCACTCAACAAATAGGTTTATTCTATTTGCAGGAGATTAGGGATAAAAGAGGGGAGAGAAAGAGAAAAACTAACCCAGAGTTACTGCACTATGCATGCTTAATTGCGAAGGCATCTTGTTGAGAAAGAAAGGTCTCTGTTGAAAAGGGGAAATGGGACATCTGGGTTCATTAAAGGTGTGCAGTAGACACTGATAAAAGCTATTTTTCTAAGTCATTAAATTGGTTTTAAGGAACTTTACATCCTCCTTCATTTGAACAATTATTAAACTATAAAATAGAATCACACAATTGCAAAAACTGTAATCTGAAATTTTACAGCCAGCTATAAAATGCCATATTATTAACTATACTGAAGATGCTGAAGCCCATTACAACTTTTTAAATGAATTACAAAAACCCTTTACTGCTGATGAAATAATCTTAAATTACAACATTATGTATTCTAACAATATGCTGAACCTAAGCTTGCTACAATACAAACATGCCAATCACAAAGAAATCCTTACCTGAATTAAGTTTTTACAAGCCCACAATCTGATAACAGCTGCTGCCTGGAGGCGGCCCAACACCTGATATGCAGGCTGGCTGGGACAGCTTGTCTTCTACACAGCTGTGTGTTCCAATGTCCCTTCCAGGAACAGAGCCTCAGAGTGGAAAGGCTGCACAAGTGATACTTAGTAGGAACACAGGAATTTAGGAAAGGATTGTGATGTCCTTAATATCATCCCATAAAGGAGGTCTATCCATCCTTCTTTCTTCCCTCCCTTTTCCTCTTCTCCCTCCCTCCATCTCCTTCCTTCTTTCTTTCTATTGCTCAGTTACTGGGACATTTACACAAGCACTATTTAACATGTAGTGGGTATGTATATTTCCCTACCAAGCCTGGCCTCAAGATTCAGTTCTTGTCTGGGGGAGTTTGTTACAGCCTGCTTGCTTCCTCAGCCATTTGAGCTTACGCACACAAATCAAACGCCATTTAGGGTCTCTGGATCGTTCAGCAGCCTTAATGGAATACTTCTAGATTTTGAGTTCTGAATTCAAGCACTCTTTTGGTTCAAGGACTTTGAGAACACTCTATAAAGCAGTTATGTCAGAAAGCATTTTTATGAAGCTTCTTTCCTCCTAGGGATAACTGGGTTGATTCTGGGATTCAGCTTCCTCTGAACTCTTCTGCTGGCACCTGGAAAGAGGAAGAGCAAGTCCAACCATCCTCCTGTGAGGACCAGGGCTCACCCTGTAGGCCCTGGAACCACTTGGCACCATGGTCCATGGCGATGCCACAAGTCTTCTTGGGAGTCAGGAAATAAGAAGAAACAGGCCAGGCATCTCTGATCCCAGCATTATGTCATAGTTCCCAGATCAGGGAAATAAACTCACTCTGGGCACACAAGCATTATGTATGGGAAATGTTGAGTACACCCAAGGCTTAGCTGTAGAAGGCAGGCTACGTTCCACAGAAATGGTAGAACACCTTCAAAGATGGAAACCTAATACGAAGGTTAATATTCTCAACTTCTCAGATTTATATAGAGGACAGACCTCTGGATATACACACCCGTGAGGGCTTCTCTGTGTTGGGTAAGATCCTGGGCATATCTGGGAAGGGTCATCTAGATCAGGTTAACGGAGGTAGGAAGAGGCCACTTTAACTGTGGACAACACCATCCTGTGGGCTGGGACCGCATAAGTAGAGAGTGAGCCAAGCATTAGCATTCATCCTGGATGCTGTGTGACCCACTGCCTTGGGATCCTGCTGCCATGCCTCTCTCTCCAGGACGAACGGTATCCCCTTCCACCAGTAAACAAACCCTTCCTCCTGAACTAGCTTCTAGTCAGGTGTTTTTGTCATAGCAAAGAGAAATGTAAGGCACTGATATCACCAATACTGCACATCCCAAGGCCTTAGTGTCTAAGAACCAAGAACTTTACTAAGGACTCAACACTGGCAGCTCTGTCACAGTGTCCTAGTTAGGGTTTTCCTGCTGTGAACAGACACCATGACCAAAGCAACTCTTGTAAGTACAACATTTAACTGGAGCTGGCTTACAGGTTCAGAGTTTCAGTCCTTTATCATCAAGGCAGGTGCATGGCGGCATCCAGGCACGGTGTAAGAAGAGTTGAGAGTTCTACATCCTCATATGAAGGCTGCTAGCAGAATACTGGCTTCCAGGCAGCTAGGATGAAGGTCTTAAAGCCCACACCCACAGTGACACACACATTCCAACAAGGCCACACCTTCTAACAGTGCCTCTCCCTGAGCCTAGCATATGCAAACCACCATATGCAGCTGCAAAATGCTCTCATCCCCAACTCTTCTGAAACTCTCATTTTCCAGTCCCTCCTACTCAGGTTGGGGAGCCACCCCAGTCATCCACTGTGCCCTATGTCTAACGTCTCCTCTCAGATGTCCTTTGCAGGGTATTTTCTGTGTGCTGTAGGGTCACAAACATCACTTGGAAGAAAGGACAGTGAGGTCACCAGAGGGCCGTGGACTCCTGCATATCCCTGAGCAGTAAGAAAGTACTCAAGCCAAAGGTCAATATCACCTGTGGTGCCAACGGCAGGTCCCACTTGGGGGGAAGTGCTGTTTTGGGAAAATCATAATTTCCAAATGTGGGATTTGGGCAGTGATGGGGTCTGAAGGTCTCATCACCAGTTCTCACATTGTAACCCTGGTGCTGCTGAGACAACAGGAGAAGGAGAAGAGGAGTTTAACAAGTGACTACTACCGTGATGAGTTCTGAGGCGTGATCCCAAGGTGCAACATACGACTTTCTAATGAAGACACAGCAAGAAGGCAGTTATCTCAGAAGGATGTCTTCACTGGGAACTCAATCACCTCTGCCTGAATTGTGAAGCTGATGTCTGCTGCGCATGTCCCATTGGCAGCATCTGGTACAATATCTCACAGAGACTAGGGGCAGCAGCCGCCACAGCTCCCAGATTCACTATTGCCTACACCACAAAGGGGATCCTTACCACACAGGCTGAGGAAGGTGGTAAGGGGATTTTGAGGCGGTCTTCTTGTTGGGTAGTGATTCTGAGCAAAGGTTAGTTTTATCCTTCAAGGGGATATTTGGGAAGCTTGGGGACACTTTAAGTTGTAATTATGGAGAAAAGAGTGCTTTTGAAATGATACTAAATTAAATATCCCACAATGCCAGGACATCCCTAACAATTATTCAGACCAAAGTACCTAGAGTATCAACACTAAATAAGCCTGACCCAGGAGAACTGACTAACTCACAACAGTGAGGTCCCTAAATAATTCTGAATAAAATTCCTCAGATTGCCCTATGGATGTGCAGCTCATGTCCAACAAAGAAGTCCAGGAGAAATACTGACGTCTTATGAAATATAGGACTCGAAGCTATGACGTGGCCTCATCTTTTCCTGTCAGTTATTGAGTCTATCCATACAAAGCTGCACAGGCCACCAAAATCAGAACCTGCCCACTCCCCAACCCCCGGAATCAGCAATGCTTGACCCTCTGGAGAGGTTCAATTTAGTAAGGGTGGGATGAGGGCAGTCAAGAATTTCTGTGTTGACAGTGTTACACATTGACAAGTGTTGGCCGCTCCCTGAAGCCACTTACAACCAATAAATAGAAACTCTCACAGCTTAAGCTCTGAGGATATCACAGCTCTGAGTAAGCCATAAAGACAGAATACAGCATATCCGATTAATAGTACTACAGGAGGCTCTTCCACCATCTTGCCCACCTCACAAGTAAACAAACTGAGGCAGAGAGGATAAGTAACCAACCCTAGTTTTCATGGCTAGAAGACACTGAAGGGAGCTCAGGCCCATTTTGAACTCCAGTTCCCTATACAAAGTTTGGCAGGGTATCTCTAAGTGTGTAGCTCCACTTTAGAACAATCCACTGATACGGTATTTCTACCTAAGAAAGGATTTGATTGGCTTTATTCCTCTAGACCCTTTCAATTTCTCAACAGTGTTTTTACTCATCAGCCCCATGAATCAAACCTGAGCATGTGGTGATGAGATACTTCAAGATGAAGGCAGGTCACCAGAAAAGCCAACCTTTGGTTCGAGGGGTGGAGATTTGAGCCAAGGGAGGTCAAACTGATCTGACTTCCAGTGAATGTCTAGAGAAGTCTGAAGACTGTGTTCAGTCACATGGAGGTCAGGGTCAATGAGTTAGTTCCTATGCCTACTTAATGCAACTCTGATGGAAACACTGGCCACTGGGCTGCATGGACCTTCCTGACTGGTAAGTACATTCACGTAACAAAATAATAAAATAATAAAATGCACTTAGTCGATGGGGAGACCATCCATATAAATCCGCTATGGAAGCCCACCCTCTTTGATCTTATTCACACCTCTATGCCCTAATTTGTATCCTTTACAATGAAGCAGTTAAGTATTGCAATCTGCTGAGTTCCAGGAGTCATTCTAGCAACCAGGACTTGGAGCCTCCTGAAAATGCCTGAATATTTAACTAGCTGGTCAGACCGCATGTGGGAGGAAAGCCCAGAAATGCAGCTGGCATCTAACAAGAGGCCAGCCTTGATGGGGCCTCTGGTCTGCCATGAGTTCCTAGTGGAAGTGTGGAGATTGAGTTGTGTTGTGGTATACCAGTTGGCATCGGAACAGTCACCATTACTTTTCTTTATGCTAGTTTACGAGCCATCCTGACACTTCAAGCTGCCAGATGTTCAACAAGAATTTAGGGACTGATTTAATCTATAGTGATGAATAACGTTAGTGGAAAGTGAAATGTTTAAAGTCCTCTGATTTAGGTGATACAGAAGAGGCATGCTGAACACACAGAGGAGGAGATGTTGAGTTAGTGTGTCTCTTCTCCCGGTATGTTCCTCCGTCTCATCTGAATTACTGCTCTCATGGGCTACTCTGTGGCTTATCCACAGATAGTGTTGCATGGACTCTGCCTTACTAACTCCAGACTGTAATAGGATGGAATACCCAGGCAATTGCTCTTGGCTCCACTCTAGTTTTAATGTATTTGCGTGTACATGTATGTGCATGGGTGTGAGGGAGGTATGAGTAGGTAGTACATGTGTGTAAAGGTGAACAGTCATATGTATGTATAGCCATGTGGAAGACAGAGGTCAATCTTTTTTTTTTTTTTTTTTTTTTTTTTTGTCTTTGAGAGATTTATTGAAGTAAGAAACAGGTATCAGCGGGACATGAAACAGTGATACTGTATGCTAGAGCAGAAAGGCACGTTACTGTCTTTAACATCACAACTTCACTTGGTAAGGCACTACAACCCAGTCGTATTTTCAGTGGATACATAGTTTTAAAGGCAGCACTGAGTAGCTCTGACACAAGCACTATACATTAAGACTCACTTTGCTCTGGTCATGGTGTGTAACTTATTCTCAAAAGAGCTCTTACTAGCTTTTTTTTTTTTTTAAGTTTCAGTATGAAAAGAAATCAGTTTCTCTTTTCAGTCTGTGGTCTCCTCCAAAGAAATCTGTATGTAAGGACGCCTTTTCTTTTATGTATTCCTTGGCAACAATGAACCATGCATAAAATACAAAAATTCCCTCTTAGAAAGTAAAACCATCAAAGGACTTGCCACAACAGGTTCATTCTGGAAACACCAAGAGTTTGGGATACCCTAAACCTTTGGTCTTCAAGGTGGTGGCTGTTTAGCATCCTGAAGGAAAGCTTCATTAATAGCTTCAAGGAGTCAGAACGTGTTCCTGTGCTGTCTAAGGTAGGCAGGGGCCTAGCTTAGGAAGGTGGTGGTCTGGGCAGACTTTCAGTGTCAGCAGTTATTTGCTAAAGTCAATTTTGTATATTACATGCTCAGAGCTCACGTGTACGTATCTTCACTAGGATAATGTTTGGATTTTATCTTTTCTGCGGAAATCAAGTTTTAGCTTCTCGTTGATTTAATACATGGGCTGGTTTTGATTACAGCGATCAAACAGGTCCCGACAGAGGTCAGTCTTATATGTTGTTTTTCAAGCTGCCATCTGTTTTCTCTTTGAGACAAGGTTCCTTACTGGCCTGGAACTTCCCAAGTAGGCTAGGATGGTTGACCAGTAGGCCTCTGAGTTCTGCATGCAACACTACATTAAACTCTTTTTTTTTTTTTGCACATATGCTGTTAAGAGTTGTGGTGGATGGCTATTTGTAAACAAGGTTATAAAGATAATAAATCATAATCCCCGACTATGACCAGTGATGTATAAATATAGGAACCGCTCCAGTCCTAGGCTGTAAATTTGACAGACAAAAGGTTGGTTCTTGGTCACCATCTTTTCTGCAACTAAGAGCATTTGCTGCTAACGACTGTGTCACCTGTTCCCATGTCAACATTGGTTAGAGGTTCAGTGAAGCCCTTGGCAGACAGACCTACTCTCCTAACCATGCTACATGGGACCTAGCTCATACAGTAGTTCCGTACACAGTAGACTGTCAGGACAGAGCTCCTGAGATAATTATTTAGGTAGCACGATGGAATCGGGAGCAGTTATAAGCCCTCAACAAAGACTTGGGTCTTTGAATTTTTATTCCTTCTTGGCTTGGAGTACAAAGAACATCCTATCTCTGCTGACATTTAGTTCAAAACCTAACAAAGTAAGAGATCAAACCCTAAAGAGCATCAGCATGCCTTTTTATTGTTGCCCCCTCTGGCATCTTTGGGACAGATTCTCCTTTGCAGCTTCAGCATCCCCAAGACATCTCTAAGGCACGGCATACACCCTGATGAGAGTATATCCACTTTCCAAGTGTCAGGGGTTTGCTTGGCCCTGTGTACACCTGGACCATTCCTAATCAAAAGAAACTCAAAACATGGGTTGTGTTTGACAGCAGAAATTCAGAGAGGTTAAGGAACAGGGTTCATGTCACAAAATAATAGGGAGGCAGGTAGCCACCCTTCTTGCCCAGGTTGGTCCAACTCCACAGGTTTGACTCCTCTCAGCAAAATGACCCCAAGGCTGTCCAGAATGCTTAAAGGGGAGGCATGAGATGTGCCTGGGGCCAACTCCAGGGTGAACTCAGAGATTTGAACGTCCTGCCCCCAGACAGACTTAGGGTAGAGATGAGCCTCCTTCCTCTCTGCCCTAGGGTTGTCTTCTCACCAGGCTTCTCCAACTAAACCCTACCACCCTGGCCTGTCTCACAAGTGTCTCTTCACTGATGGAAGATTAACGGGACGCCAGAGCACCCCGTTGCTCTGCAAGCATAAATTGCAAGAAAAACATTTAGAATATTGATTAAGTGCTTCATGCTCGAAGATTTAAATTTACCTCCTGTATTTCCAGGATTAGCTGACATAATGGGGTCAGTCTGCCGGCACAAATGATTTACAGAACACCCATTGGCAGCTTTCCTTTGAAAACTCGACACTTAAAAATTTGCACTTGGTCACAACCAGCAGAGCCCCGGGTATTTCACAGTTTTAGATAATCACCTTCCTGCCAGGAAGTTTCAAAATCAGTTCTGGACTGGTCTGGCCCTATCTGGAACAAATGGACTTTGTTTGGATCCCATGAGGTACTGTAGTAGAGAAGGGAGGGGGACCTTCTAAATATAGATTATATTTAATATTCTCAAGCATAACATGGAAGAATTAAATTGACCATCTTCCCTCCATGCCTCCAAGTCATCTGACCCTAGGTGACTTCCTATCAGAGTTCAACCTGAAGTGCAAGTTTGACTCTTCCTTTTGGCTAGAAAGAAGAGAGACCAGGCTGGCTATGCTGGGAGACCAGGCTATGCAGGGAGACCAGGCTATTCAAGGAGATTAGGAGGTGTGGACCTAGATACAGATCCTGTGATCTAACAGCCCTGCTCTGTGCTCCTCCCTCTTCTTGGGCACAGAGGGAGCCAAGTGTCCCTGCTAAGAGTCACTTAGGGCTGATGAGCACTGACAATGAGAGACAACTGGGGGATGCACTTGTTTCAGGGTGCAAGGGTAGCAGGGGAGCTGACTCTGCACTGCTGATCTGGGCAGGAATCATCTTTACTCATCCTGCAGACAGACTCACATCCATCACAGCCCAGCAGGTCCTCTGCTGACTCCTTCTAGAATGCTCTCTCAAGGACGAGGGTAAGGGACCCAAGTCTTGGATGAACACTTGATGGCCTCCCATGTCTCACACCCAGACATGTTTTATTTGGCTCACAGAAACTTAACTTGGTGGTTTGCACTGTTGCCAGCTGCCGGCTGCCATCCTGCTGGATGTGAGCTGACTACGCACTCCTTGATCTACTCTCTATCACTATCTCAAGCCCAGAGCCCAATCGGAAGGCTATCATGACTAGGCTCCAGTAGAGTCAGCTCACTATTTCAACCAAGGAGTCAACCAACCCTAGGAGAAAATTAAAACAGTACAAACAAGCCTTGTTTTCTGGAGAGACAGCTCAGCATGTAAAGTACATGCCGTGCAATCACTGCAGACCTAAGTCTGATCACTAGAACGCGTGTGCAAACAGCACACACTTGTAACCCAATGCTGGGGAAATCTCTACTGTGGCTCACCGACAACCTGTCTCAGAACATGGTGGGTGGTTTCCTAAGGAATGACACTTGACCTCTGGCCTACACATGCACACTTACTTACACATGCACACTTGCACCCCTGTCACAGGCAGGCATATAAGACTACACAGAAATGAAACCTGACTAAGGCGTGGTTGGTTACTCATATCTAACATCTCAGCACTTGGAAGGCCAAGGTTGGTGGATCGACACAAATGTAAGGTCACCCTAGAGGACGATGCGAGACCTCTCCCCCACAAACGAAGAGGCTGTATGGGTCTTAGTAGTCCTGGGAGTCTCTCCCCTACAGATACCCAAAGCAACACTACTGCAGTTAGACATGGATCCTAGAGGCTTCCAGTCACTGCACCAAGGTGTCTTCACTGGGGGCCCTGGAGCTAAGCAGTCCAGTGATCCAAACAGAACACTCTCCAATACCCACTCATCCTCACAGACGTTTACTTTAAAGCAGCAGCAAGTCCTCTCTTTTGGTTTAAATACTCTGAGTGTTTCCAGCTGCCAGGCCGCTCCAGTGTACAGATGATGAAGGAATCGGTAGAATTATTAAGGTTTCTTTGCTTCTCCTGTGACCATTTCCTATGAGTCAGGGAGAGAGGCTAACAAAAGCAGGGCTTGCGTCATGCTTGTTACCAATATGCATGCCAATTAATCCTGACACGGGAGCTTGGCGGGTTACCCCAAACCTGGTATTTTATTATCTCAGGGGGCCAGCACTTGGACATTTCCTTGACATTTTATACTAATCAATCAACTAATTTTTTTTAAAAAGCAGAGCTTTCCACAGCAGTCACCCATAAGTCCATGATCACCAGGCCCGAAGCCACCCAATGCCCAGGAAGATCTGCTGTTATTTTATTGGCAATTACACTTCTAGGCAGACTTTTGAAAAAATATATATATATTCTTATTCTGTTCCTTCCGGGGGGAGGGGGGGAGTCTGTCTCAAATGTTAAGACAGATTCTCCAGTCCCCAAGAGTCTTCTCATGTTATTGTATATTTAAAAATATTACAAGAGGACGCTTCTCAGGAGATGTGAACTTTAAGGCTGCCAGAGTCTCTGACTGTCTCCAGATCTGTTACCAATGGATCCCAAGCTGGTTTAAGTCAGTTCTATTCTGAGTCATGTCACAGGCAGGCAGGGACAGACACCATTCGGGGATATTTCTAGGACCCTCTGGCAAATGGTAATTCATCTACAGCCAGGCAGGCACGAAGGAAAGGCAGATGCAGGGAATGAGTCCCCTGGGAACCCTGTGCTGAGCAGAGCCCTAAATCAGACAGAGGGACCATGTTCTAAGGGTGAAGGCCCTTCACTTGTCACTGCCAAGCCCCAGTCTATGGCCTCAAATTGTCTTTCAGCCATTTTTCATGTAGGTCACCCTAAAGAGGTCATCCAGCTACAAAACTCTTACTGGTAAACTCTCCCTACCCTGTGTCCTGGACTCAAGGCCAGAGCAGCCTTTAGATTTGCCATGTCACTCCTGGTGGGGTGGTGACCTTCAGCAGGAACTACATTAGCATCCCCTTCCTTCTTGCCTGTTCTTTGTTTCCTCCCAGTCTGTGGGACCAGCCTGTCCAAGATCCTGATTCTGGCTAAGTCACTATCTCCTCAGTTCTCCTAGGTGTGAAGGGAAGGGATGCCTGCCATTTCTGCCCCACAGGGGTGCTCTGAAAAGAAAGAGAACAGAGGGGACAGATATTTGCGATTATGGAATACATCACTCTCCACCTGCCAGCTCTGTTTCCCACCACTGCTCCTCAGCACACCCCAGACCCCCATCCCAGAGCAAAGCCAGTCAGTACCATTCATCCTTGTAACAGCCCAGTCATGTGACCAACTAAGGATCAGTCATCATGGAGAGAGCCATTTGTCATCCTAGAGCATCCTTTCTGCCTCTCTGAGCTCTAGCACTAGGAAATGCTCATGCTCACGGGACAAGAAGGACAAAAACTAACACATCTGCTAAGACCACAGAGCTAATACTCTCATCCATGTCTTTGGTATAAAGACCAGTTCAGTGAAACCCGTAAGACATCCTCTCCCAGATGCCAGAGGCTTCCTAACTCCACTGTGTATCACAAGGAAGAGACATGTCTGTCCTCAGTCCTGGCCAATCCGATCTCTTCAGCCCTTTCAGCGGAAGAGTCAACAGAGGTAGTCCTGAGATAAACCTCACGCTATAATTTTAGCTTTGTCCCTCTATTTACAAAGCAGAGCTCCTATGCTAACACAGGGAACGGAAAGGCATGGTTTCTGGGGAATGAGGCTCATGTGTGCCTCAGCGTTGCCAGGGCAACTGTGCAGTGGTACACAGAGTCCTCCTGGCAGGGAGGGTTGGCTGGGCATATCTGTGTTGGAGGTGAGATGTGTATCACAAGAACCTAGGAGCCGGGATGGGATGTGGAAAGGAACCAGAAAGCAGAGGACACATTTCATGGCTAACAGAGGACGAAACTGGAATGCCATGGCTTCTGGTATTCATCTGAGATGTCACCTGGTTACCTCACCTGACCTTCCACACTGTGGACAAGCAGCATCTGGCCCATTAGGCTTCCTTCTCTGAGAAGTAAATTTTTGTTTTAATTTTTGAATGCTCATGCTTGTGCAGTTTTAAAGTCAGAGGGAACTTAATAACAGCCTTAGGTGGCACGTGAGTCACCCTTTGTGTATCTAAATGTGTACAGGACACACAGGTGCAGGTTGTGCTGTAGCACAAGCTACCTCGTCCCCTTCCTGATCAGAAAGCACCTCTGGCTTCATCACTCTCCTCAGCTTGTGATGGCAAAGTCTTAGCCTTCATCTGGCTATTGTGTTTACTGACACTGGCAAATGAGTATGGGAGACACAGACAGCAAAGGCTGACTATGTGTGTCTCTACCAGGAATGTGAAGCAATACAGCCAGTGATAGAGAAGATACTGGCCTTGTCATTTCTGACTTTAGGCCATTTCTACCAGACTGGGAGACTTAACAAATAGCTTCTCTTCTTTCAGATTCAGGGTCCTGCTACAAAAGGGGGCAGTAGATGCCACTGCCCACTCCCCATGTGGCCTCTCTGCTCTGACACTCTCTGCAGACGGGGATCTGGAGAGAATAAGGGCTCAAAAGTAGTTCCGAAGTCCAAAGGATACTGGGCTTGATATTTAGCTGTATGATCTGATTTTTTTCCCCTGTGTCGTCTGGTATATGTCTGAAACTGAGTCTTGGAGTGGGGATCCAGACAGACTAGGAGACAGAGACCAAGGCTCAGATGAAGGGCACCAAGTGTAAGGCAGTGTCATACAAATTAGATGGGAAAACTGCTGGACATTTTGTAGGGAGAATGGTACTTGCCAATGAAGAAGGCATTCATATAAAAGCTACTTCTAAGAGCTCTCGAGCAGCTGTTCCTTGCAAGGCACATGAGAAAGGAGAGACATTCTTGTGGTAAGACCGAGGTCCCGTTACAATGCTTGAAAGTAATACACTGGGCTCTAGCATGAGTTCTGCATATACTAGGCATGCTGGCAGATTTGCAACCCAATGCTCTGGAAGCAGAGGAGTGAGGACAACAAGTTCAAGGTCAACCTTAGCTTCATAACAAGTTCAAGGTCAGCCAGGATACTCAAGACCCTGAAACAATCAGAACAACAGCAAATAGCCTAAACATCCCTTTCAGCACAGCATGGCAGAAGCTGATATGGGGTTACCTTTTCCCTCAATATACAGTAACAACCATGGGCAGGTGACATTCCTGGATTCCCAGCATTGCTTCTGTGGTCCACCAGCTCTGCAAACTTGAATAGAAACATTGTTTCTCTGAAGCCTATAATGTCCTCAGATGCAAGAGTTACCATGTTACAGCAACTGACCTTCTCCGTGAGCTCTCAGGAGAGCGCCCAAGAAGTCAAAGTGCACCAGAACCCCTGCAAACCTCCAAAGAACTAATGTCTTGTTGACAGTTGAATACTCAGTACAATGAGAACTAAGTAAAATGACAGGAAAAGCACTCCTTGGCACTGGAGCACTCCCAATGACTAGAGTTCTCCCTGAGCCTGGAGCACTCCCTGGGCTTGAAGCACTCCCTGTGAGTGGAGGTGGGAACTTCATGTTTAAACTTTGCTTTTACTCAGACATATCTAGGTTGGTCTGCTGAAAGTCTCTTGATCACTGTCACTGGACTCAGGATACACACAAGGTTTTCTATGGCACCCTTATACTGTTTTTTGTTTTGTTTTGTTTTGTTTTGTATTGCAAATAACTAGTCTTTCTGGGACTTTACACAGCAGCTACTAACAATGCCTCTACCTCTGATTTATGTTCAGAGGGGATGAAACAGATGAAACAGTCCACGGAGGTTTGAATGGCTGTGATGGCAACAAGCCAAGAACTCCCTCTATTTGCTATGTTGTTGCTTTATGGAGAGTACAAATACAGACAGCCAACTCAGCTCTATCACGCCCCACCAAAAAAAAACAAAAACAAAAAAACTTAGTGGTCCATCTGCCCAGAACCCTCATTTCACAGCCACTTGACCAAAGTCCTCAGTAAGTGGCAGTCAGTCCCACGGTTGTCTTTCTCTTCACTTGAAGACATCACAACTTCTAGATGCAAATGTGGACTGGAGAGACAGTTCAGCGTGTAAAGTGCTAATGTACTCACCACACACATGAAGACCCGAGTGCATATTCCCAGAACCCATGTAAAACCAGACACAGTAGCATATGTCAGTAATCCCAGAGCCCTTATGAGGTAGGAGGCAGAGATGTGAATGGGTCAGCCTTAGATGTGACAGGTCAATCTCAAAGCTCACAACTAGGCTGGCTTACACAGAGCTAACAGGAGCCTCTGTCTCAAACACAAGGAAGGAGGCTGACACCAAGGCTGTGCTCTGACCTCCACACCACACACAGGCAGTAGCCCATGGGCTCCTGCATCATACACATGAACATACATGTAAGCAAAGACTTTTGGGGGAGAGGAATTTCAAATCTGAGTGGCACCTTTTGAACAATGAGCAAATGTCCTCCCAGAAGCCAGCTATGATAGAAAACCAAGAACCACTTCTCACCTGCAAATTTGCACAAGGTGGTAAAACGTGTGTGGGGATCTCATTCTCAGACCCTGCCGGCCCCAGAGGCTTGTTCTTGATCCGGGAGGCAGTGGTAGTCGTGGCAGTGGTAGTCTGGACTGGGGGGGCTGGCTGCCACATGGTCACATCTGAGCCATTGCCAAAGGCTTGAATCGCATTTTCTGTGGTGGAACAAAAAAAAAAAAAAAATCCCATTTCAGAGGCAAGCAAAGCGTAACAGGCAGGGTGCATATAGCCAAAGACGCACAGGAGGAGTAGTTCTGGTTGTAACACTGGATGTGTCAGAACAACCCCAGTCACCAGCTCCTCAGTGGCCCATCTGCCCCCATCCCATCCATTCCCCACCCCACCTCACCCTCCTTCTCCCATCCCCTATTCCCATCCCACTCATCCTCCATCCCATCCATCCCATCCCCCTTTCCCTATCTCCCACCCCATCCCACTCCCCCAATTCTGCCTATCCTCCCATCTCTGATCTCACCCATCCACCCACTCACCCCCTATCCCATCCCCTACCCCACCCATCCACCCACTCACCCCCTATCCCATCCCC
>JANHMN010000003.1:183347201-183384746 GCA_030674055.1 Rhabdomys pumilio
CTCACCCCCTATCCCATCCCCTACCCGACCCATCCACCCACTCACCCAACCACCTGTCCATACATCTACCTAACTGGTGCTGAGAACCAATCTCTTGGATTGGGTGCTCAGAAATCAATCCACTCATCCTTAAACACTGAGCAAGAGACTTACTCTAACATGAGCACAGTAAGAACTTATTGTCAGCCCTCTGAAAGTCATCCTCAGACTCAGAAGTAGCAATACAGCTACATCATTTTCCAAGAAAATGAAAATCCTTACACTGTGTCAGAACGCTATACCAAATAGAAATTAACCAGTGGGGTTTTCCTTATCCTGAAGCTGGGCAACGCTAATGCTCACCCTCACTTGGCAGGAGAATGCAGCCACTGTCTATAGAAGAAAAGTCTACCCCAAACCTCATCAATATCTGTGAAAATTTAAGTATGATTATTTTTCTCCTTTCTGCTTCCAGTCTTCCAAACAAAATCTGCATAATTAGATAGGCACAGTCCTGTCTAAATGAAAAGTTTGAAATGTAAAACTTTCAAAGCTTATTATAATTTCATGGGATTAGATTGTTTTTATGGCAAGAGTAAATTGGTTGTGTGTTGTTCCCTTCCCAAAATGAATAAAAAACAGTTTTTAATCAGGTCTTCGGGGATTTGCCCTGGATTTAGGAATTTTTTTTTATTTCATATTCATTGTATAAGAAATCAGACTTCCTTCATTTGGGACCCGAAAGTGCAAATTGCTAATACACGACGCTTACTTGGCACTTTCGATATGTAAGACAGAGTAACTGAGCCCTAATCTTCCTCTCAGAAGTGACACTTTGTTTCAAAATTGTCATCCTTTGCATTTAGCAGAATTGGAAGCTTGTTTTCCATGACTGTACACTGGGAGGGGCAGGGGCTCTGTAAGAGACAGCTTCGTTAGACAAATGTAGCTTTGTGCTTCCTGCTAGGCTCTGTGGCTTAAGTGCTTTACGAATCCTTGAGAAAGGCAAACCTGTAGACCAGGTTCCCTAAGTGATCTCAGGACAAGAGAGGGCTATCATTTATAAAGACTACCCTTGCTTACCCAAGGGTATTGATGTGAAGCTACACTTGCTTGCCCAGGGATGCTGATGTGAAGCTACCCTTGCTTGCCCAGGGGTGTTGACATATTCCCTCTGAGTTCACCTGTTCTCTTGCTAATCCACTAAGTTCCAGGTATGGCTCCATATACAAAGCATAAGGTCTTGAACAGCAGTGACAGCTACAAAAACCAAAACCACATCCCCAAGCAGAACTCTGACCAGAAAGGCCAAAAGGCAAAACCTACCATAGTGGGCAGTGGTGAATGCCAGGAGAAAGGCTGGGGTCAAGATAAAGTGGCCCAGGAATGCCCTGGGGAGGATACAAGTCTGCCTTTCCTTTCCTTTCCCCTTAGTCTTCTCCCTCTCCTACACCTCTGCCATGCACTTGGTTTTAAAATGACCATTTCCCATTCTCAAACTATAACCAAACAACCAACTGTAGCTGTACTCACAGTAGGAGACTCTAAGAGAAGCCTGGTCTAACTAGAAGAGAGTAGACTAAAGTTTCCATGCACAAGTCACGTTCTAGGAACTGTAAGTAGCTTCTGCTCCAGGCCCCTTTGTAAGACACAGCATTTGCAGCCCCATGCCCCATCCAAACTAGGATAAATGGAATGATTATGAAAACTGTTGACTGGCTTTGACATTTGTTTTTATTTAAAGGTCATTAATAAGACCATTCTCCCCCTTAACAGAATACTGCCAAAGAGGGGCAACTTTAATGTCTCTCTGAGGAACAAAGTTTTCATTGCTTTATTTTTGCTAAAGCTTGTATTCAACCAGAAAAATTGCAGATGTGAGGGGGAAGAAAAGACGCATAAAACTGAGCCCAAACAAAAGGTCTGAGTGTAACACGCTGGTACACCCAATGTTTCCATGAATGCCTCCATATTTATAGCTCATTGTATAGGTTCAATGTTACCTAAGAACTCAAAATTCCATTTTGATCTTTTAGAAAAACCAAGGTGATGCTTTGGAGCTGAACTGTTTGAAACACAGATCAAGAAAGTTGAGTTTTTCTTTTCCATGGAGGACATGATGGGGAAAATTTTTCTGAAATGCCCATGAGATGTTTTCCATATAGTCAGTAAATCACTAGCTAATTCTTCAAAAACAGTCAGCATATATCATCCTGCAGAATTAATCACTGGAAAACAAAGCTCTTCAAGGGCATGGCTGAACCTCCATACTTGTCACTAAGAAGTCAGACCTGGCCCAATGTCCAGGATTACACTCCTGACAACTGAAAAGGCCTCTGGGAGTCAGGATGCTGCATACAGATCCAAGCTCTGGATAATAACTCTAGCACTCAGGGTCTGTGACAATGCTACTCTTTTACTCGGCTGTCCTTGTGGATATGACACTTGTATCCCCCTAGGGTTCTCCTGTAGAGTACAGAAAATGAAAATTCATGAACTACATACCCCTTTCAACATGAGTTGTGTCTCAGATGGAGAGTCATCCAAACAAATATGGCCGACTGGCATGGAGCCATGTCGGGGGAGACCTGGTGTCCTGCTTTTTAAATTTTTCTGACAGATACCCATGGTTCACATCTGTATGCCCCTGTGCCTTTGTCAACCATGATTCCAATTACCTAAAATGTACCACAGCAATAGCTAGCCTTGTTCCCAAGAGCAGTACCCTGCTCACAAAGGCTCATCTCTCAACTCCAAGACAACCCATCCCAAGTGTCCCTGATGCATGGCCAGATTCCCCAATCAGGACAGATCCATTCTATCCGAGCCAGCCCTGACAATGCAAGGAGGTGTTGACTTTAACATTCTAATTTCTCTGCAGAGTCCTCGGAGGCCTTTCTTGTGCAGTTTGTTGAGCTTTTCACATTGTAATTTCCTACTAGGTTTTCAGAACCTGAGAATGGACTCTCCACTGGTTGCCAAGATCAGAATTTGATGTGAGGGTAGAGGCATTCTTTCCCACATGATACACCCTCTATTATTTGACTCTCTTTTCCTCATAGGCCTTTGGGATCACAGTCTTGGCAGTGCCCAATTCATCACTTGTGTGGCTCCACGCTGTGTCACTGAGTGTGCCAAGAGAATCAAGCATCCACCAGCCACCAGGAAAGGGAGGGAGAGAGGGATGAAAAGGAAGAACACAGCAGACAGACAGAGATTTCACTCAAAGAGGAAAACACTAATGAATTGGCATTCATCTTATTTTTTAAAAACTCACTGAGACATGTATTGTCCTTAAAAAAATTCAGAAATTTCAAGCAGTCTTCCAGGTCATTGCCGCTGTTGCTGCAATCACACCAAGGGGCCACACTGAGGCTGCTGGAGTCTATGTAGTTGGGAGTCATGACTGTGCCTGAAAGAGAAAAAGACAAGGCATATGTCCCTCCTGTGTTGACACGGGACATTTCTGTGGCCTAAAACAGAAACAAATGTTGCTCTGACAGTAGAAATGTCACAGCTAATCACAAGCACCCTGGTTTCTGGGCGGGGAATTATGTTAAGCGGTGCATTTTCTTGGCAATTTATCTTGAGCACATAAAATAATTTATACATTTACTTAAAAATTGTAAGCAAACTCCTTGGGCTGTATTTAGTGGTATTTTCTTCCTGCACAAATGATATGGATGTCATGGAGAAGGCAAGAATTAACTTAGAATATACGAGATGCCAAATCCCTTGCATTCCTTGAAAATGTCATTAATCTTCATAAATACAGAGTACTGGGTGCACATATCTTTAAGAATTCTTTTATGCTTTTAATGCAGTTTCCTTGGAGGGAAATGGCTTCTTTAGAGTGATGCAGGAGACTGTAGATGCCCCTAATAAGGTCACCACATCCTGGATGTCTACAAATGTGTACTAAGAGGTTGTCATTCCCCTGATTCTCAACTGATTAAAATAAAGTTGTCCATAGTAGAAAGAGATAGAGATAAAACGGTGGTGTAGCTCAGTTGGTAGGTACTTGTCCAATCTCCAGTACCACATAAGCCAGGAGTGGTGGCGTACATCTGCCATCCCAGCACTTGGGGGTGGAGGCAGCTGAGTTCAAGGTCATCCATAGATGAGTTCAAGGTCATCCTTAGCTACAAAGAGAATCTGAGGCCAGTGGGCTTCATGAGACCTTATCAAAAGAAGACGAAAGAATACAGGAAAGGAAGGAAAGAGGGAAAAAAACCAAAAAACAAACAAACACAAGGAACTCCCTCACCAAGTACTGTCTATGGACCCACAACAGTTCCCAAAGATACTGTGTGGGCCTTGCTGCTTATGACTTGTGGTTTTCCTGTTGAGCTCTCCACTGGGAGAAATACACAATGCATTTATATTTAATACAATCCAAATGTCTTCTTCTGGGTGGCTCATACAAGGCAATGCCCACAGATGCCAAGGACTTTCTGTTTCTACTTGCTTTTGTGGAAGGAAGAAGAAGTAGGCGGTCAGAAATCCAGAGGATGAGTTTAGCTACAAATAAAACAATCGTTTTTCGAAACTCTTGTGGGGTCAAGGGCATACTGTCATGACTCTACTGGTCCTACTACTAATTTTTTTTTAACTCAAATCTCACTATTAGCATGAGAATTTTCATCTGCACCTTACAGGGAGGTCTAATTCACCAGGAAAAGAGTGGGAAAGAGTGGAGAGGTCAAAGCTAATGCCCTTCTGATGCCACAGTGGATCCCTGGCATGTGGAAAGGCAGGAGTAAGCTTTGTGCAGAAGTTAGGAGCCACTGACTCAGAAAGCCATGTAGAAGATGAGATACAGACCCAGGATAGAAATACTCTTTGGCCAGCACAACACACTCCATCTACCATTGGTTCCCTCCACTCCATCATCCTCAGGCATATAAAGTTTGCCAAGCATAGGAATGAGCTCACAGAGATGCTGGCAGTGCTTGCCTTGGCGGCTCACAGGGGAGTTAATGAGCATGAACTCCTGGAAGGATACAGACTGAAGTAGTAACAATGTCTCCATCTGCAGAGACTCAACACTGTCTCCGGGGAGCAGCCCTGGTTTTACTTTTCCTAATTTTTTTTTAATGTTTTATTCTTTTTAAACAGTGCTTATGCCTTAATTGCTTTTGTTATTTCTGCAACTCCATAATTTCATACATCATCCTATGTGGAGACTAAAACCTTTAGGGAGACCATGACTACATTTCTGCCGTTCTAACTTATGGAGGGTGTGCACACTTGTTGGCTAGAACCACAGATATGGTGCACACCTGCAGGAACTGAGGCACCATTTTTAAAGGTATTACACATGGGAGCACAGGTATCCTTTTAAAACGCTGAGAGTGACTGGGGCCTTTTGCATTACACACTTGCTTACGGGAACTAAAGACTTTCAATGGAGACATTCTAGTGATGAGGTTGCTAGCTTGTGTTGTCATTCTAGGTGGGAGGGTCTTCCTGCTGGTGTGACCCTGTCACAGACACTTGGGACGGAGATGCCACTGAGCCAGGGCTGTGTGACAGCTGTGATTTCTCCCACCTTCCACAGCCTTCACTGTGTATTTCTTCTTAAATGCTATGATGGAGCTCTGACAGCGAAGCTTCAGCTGTCCCTAGTACACGAGGACGGCCATCTTTCTTCCTGCTACGTGGGGCAACCACCTTTCACTTTGCCAGCCCTGTTTACCCCAGATGTAAGTCTGCGCTCTTTCTGGATGTTTCCCCAAGGAGTGTTATTTAATTTCACTATTCTCCCGAACGGTGAGCATATGGCTAGCCTAGTGCCACCAGCCTCCCAAGCTAGAAAATACAGTTTCTGCTTTCAGTTATTTACAAGGAAAATAATTCTAAACAGTCCCATGCACGTCAGGAGTCAAACGGCCAAGAATAACATTGGCAAGGGGCTCCTTGGTATTGGGGGATTCATTTCCAGGGGGCCATTTCTTGGAGACAGTTTCTTGGATTTCCAAGTTCCTTCTTCCCAAATTCAATGAACTTTGTTTGACATGTTCTCTTTTTCTAATACACATGCAACCCCCTGCTTAGGTTGTGTGTGGCCAGTTCCCCAAGGGAGATGCTTTACTTTCTTTAAAATCTGTAGCCTTGCTGTTCCATAATTAGGCCAGTTTCTCCCTTCTCTGGCATATCTCCTTCTCTCCTTCTCTCCTCTCCTTCTCTCCTTCTCTCCTTCTCTCCTTCCTTCCTTCCTTCCTTCCTTCCTTCCTTCCTCCCTCCCTCCCTCCCTCCCTCCCTCCCTCCCTTCCAGATATCTTCAAACCTCCAGAACAAAGTCTACTGGGAAATTTTCTCTTGTGCAGACATCGCATGCTGCCTTAAGCAGATCTGCAATCAGGATTTCTCCGCCACTCCCTCCCTCCCTCCCCGGTCTTACCAATCAGTCCCGAGTAGGCCAGGAGGCAATCTGCGTAGTTCTCCTTAAGACAGTTGCTGACAGACCTTGACTCTGGTTGGCAGTTGGTAAAAAAATCTGCAAGGCGAGATCTGCAACAGAAAAGAGGTGTGTGTGTGGGGGGGGGGTCAGAGGAGACACTGAAAAACGTCCCAGGCCTCTGAACTGACAGGAGGGAAGAGGGAAGAGGCTGCTAACAGCCTCAGGGGTGTGGCTGGTCAGAGGAGCAGCTCCCCATGGTTCATAGCACAGGAGGCAACCGTTGTTCTGACTCTTAGTTGTGTACTTCAAAACAGTAAGTAGAGAGGATTTTGGATGTTCACAGTACTAAGACATGATACATTTCTGGGGACAATGAACACACCAATTAGCCAAGTCATTACACACTGCATATGTATATGTATTAAAACATCACCTCACAGTCCATAAATATGTATGATATATTATGTTGTATCTATGACAAATGGAAAGTATACATGAAGAGAGAAAACACACTAAGTCTTTGGACAGACATAACAATAAGTCTTTTGGCAATAGGCATCTTTATGCCTGTTTTCTCTCTCCCTCACCAGCCGCCTCACGCACACACGCATACACACGTGCTTGTGTGCAAACACACATACACACACCAGACACACACAAACATTAAAATATGGGTGCATCTTGCCTTTATTCAACCCCCCATTCATCCCTCCCCCAGTCTTCATCTACCTGTGTGTGCCTGCTTGTTTGGATAGAAATCTTCAGGGTCTATAACTGGAGAAATCTAGAGGCTTTGAAGTTTCCATTCAATATTTATTTCTGACTAGACTTATTTGCATCTTTCGGAAATATGCTTCTCTACACTCTCACCGGAGATCCACACTGGGAAAATATTTACTTTATACAGAAACATGTTCCTGGCATCAGAATTGGATCCTACAGCCCATCTGCTCCCATAATTCCTAGAGCCTTGCAATATGCATGCTTCTGTCTCCCAAGTCTTTTCTCATTCCCTTGCCCCACGCACTAAAGAGCTGGGTTTTCTGGGAGTAAAGGAAAATCCAAGAGGGGCGGGTGAGATTCTCTGTGGGCAAAGATGTCCGTGGCTCAATGCCTGGTCTTCAGGGCCCTTTGGCCTTGATGTGGCTATTAGACCTCAGAGAACTCTCCAGAGGTGAGTGGGATTCATTGGGAAGCCCTGAGTGGTGGTGACGAAGAGAGACACAGAAGCAAACGAAAGGAAGTCATCAACTCACTGGTCTGAGGAGGGAGAGGGAAGCTGGTTTTGCCCATGGGTTGTTTTAAGATCTTCAGGGGATATTGTTGGGGAAATCCTGAATAAGAAGTGGCCTCTGGTGAAGTCATCTTGGCAGTCAGCAGCCATGTTTCTAATGGGAGAACATGGTGAACCTGGAGGTGTAAGTTACCCAGCAACTCGGTAGACAACGGGCACCTGTCCCTGTTTGCACGGCTCACTCTGGTTGGCTGCCGGCATGCCCAGGGCTCATCCTACCTCTTTCCATGAGAGAAACCGTGATCTCTGATCATAGAGCTCGTTCTATGATGTTGTAAGCCTAAGTTTGCTGCGCTGAGCTGGGCAGGGTTGGAGGGAGTGTTAAAGGTTTGTGAAGCTTCAATTTCTTCTGGGTTTTGAGGGTTGTGGGTGTTTGCTTTGTTTCTGAGATAAAGTCATGCTATTTAGTACAGGCTGTCCTCAACCTTGCAATCCTCCTGCCTCAGCTTCCCAAGTCTAGGATTATAAGTGTGTGAGATACTATGCCTAGAACCTTTCCTACCATTTTAACTAGAGAAAGCTCTGGAATGCCTGGCCAGTGGCCAAAGCTCACAGTACACTGCAAGGGCTCTGTGTTCCAGGAGGCAGGCTCATCACAACGGGTCTGGGCACAGGTGCTGGGATCTGCTTCGTTTTCTCTACATAGCACCAAAACCTTCTGGAAAGCCTCTCGGCCACTTCTGGACCAGGACCATGGGCTAAGCTAAGTGGCTCTACAAACCACCCCTCCCCCACACGACGAGACTGAACATGTGTGACTACTGGGAACAGAAACATAACCAAGGTTTGGCTGCACCCTGTACCTTCTATTAAACACAGAATGGCATGAGACCTCAGCATTTCTATAGTCACCAAAGAATTTTTTTTCTGTAGGAAATCCCTAAAGATACCCCAGGCTTACTCAACTAGATCCAATGGCATTCAGCTTGAATAGAGTGTTAATTTTAGAAAAAAAATTGGTCATAAAAGTTAATAATCTAATGGTTTCTAATTCTGCAAAGCCCACCTCCACCTCAGACAGCTCTATACAGACCCTGGCTGGGAGTGGTGGCAGGCTGACCAGTGCCGTGAACTGGTGGATCCTACTGCTCACCTGCTCTTGGATGTATCTAGAGAATACTGTTAACTGATGCCACTGTGGTGCGGATTACAGTCCCTCTGTCCAGGCAAACACCACAAGACTCATTTTGCTTAATAATCTCAGAATTGACTCACAACTAGACCCTGGAATAAAAGGTTAATTGAGTCAGTGTGTTGCAGAAAGTATACATCTGATTGGCAGAATTAAACTAAATACACATTAGGACCTCCATGGCTGCTTACTGAGAAGGGACCATGAATGAAGACGGCTCGGAAACCAGTAAGGCTGTGGAGTATAGCTTGGGAACAGAAGAAAGCAACAGGAAGATTGGCACAGAAGAAGCCAGTGTTCTGAGGAAGACAAGAAGCTCGTGCACACAGAGAGACACAGACACACACACACAAACACACACAGACACACACGTGTGTGCGCACACACATATACACAAGAAGCTCGTGCACACAGAGAGATACAGACACACACACAAACACACACAGACACACACGCGTGTGCGCACACACACACACAGACACACACACAGACAAACACACAGACACACACACAAACACACACAGACACACACACATGCACACACTTTACCCAGGATTATCCAACAAGCAGAACATGTGCCCAAAGATGGAATCTGGAGGGGAGGCAATGACAGGCCACAGTCAGTGCAGGGGAGGGTGGTTTGGGGGATCTTTTCTCAGCTCATTCCCCTTCCATTCTTGGGAGTCCTTTTAACTTTAAATATATTCCTTGTCTAACCTAAAGGATATGATTTTCCTCCACCTTTTCTCCAGGCAGCAGCCGGGATTTTCACCTAATTTGTGTTATATGTTTCCTCTTAAACTCGAATAAAGCTGTCCTCAAGCTTCTGAATCTGCTTTCAAATTCTTCTGTTAATGAGACCAATAATCCCAATAGGGAACCTCTGTGTCCTTAGTAACAAGACCAATGCATCATGGGCAAAGAGTTCCATATTCCAGGCAGAGTTCAAGATCACTGTCACAGCGCCCACATCATGGGTTCTATCAGATCTGCTCCACGCCTATTCCTCACACTCACATGTGGAGACAGGGTGGTCGTATGATGAGACTTCCATTATACAGGATGGAAGACTGAAGCAGGAGCTCCATACGTCGTGTGCTGGAGGCAGCTCATTATGGGTAGGTGGGCCATTCTGAGGAATTGTGGGAGCTGCTTGGCATTAGAGTAGCAGTTTGAAAATACCAGAACAAGAGTATTTATCCCATGCTAATCACCAAATCCTATAAAAGCAGGTTGTGCTTGGATGATAAATGAACACCATGCTAAAGAAACATGATTTTGTGGCTGGTCCTATGGATAAAGCCTGGCTGTGTCTTGGCTATCCAGTCTCAGTACTCTGGGCCAGGCTTCTATTTGCCAAGCAAAGCATCGTGGCACCAGCTACAGCCCAACCATCAGTCCAAAGAAAGAAGAATTATTCCTCTGTAGCATCTCTCCCCATCGCACACCTCTGAGACCCCAGGTGTTGAGTGCCAGTGGTCAGGTGCAATGTTGAAGTCGCCAGACAGCTCCAGCTCAGAGACTAATGCTGTGGTCTTGGTGCTTCTGATATAACGATGAGAAAGACCTTGTCTTTAGCTTAATCTGTCCAGAGGCCATAAGAAACAGGCCTTGGCTAGTTCTTATTTGTTTTGATGATTTGGTCTTATGTAGCCCAGGCTGGGTAGGTATGTAGCTCAACTGGATAGGTAGTTAAGGATGACCTTGAACTCTGCCTCCACTTCCTAAAGTTCAATCCCCCTGCCTCCACTTCCTAAAGTTCAATCCCCCTGCCTCCACTTCCTAATCGCTGGGAGAACAGCAAGTCCTTGAAAGCTGTTGAGAAAGGCTGCTAAGAAAAGCAAAACTGAAGACAAATGAGAATTTAATAAAAGCTTTACAAATGACCTAGTTTTTCCCTGGCAACTCTAAGGAGGTAGGTAGTTTGTTGTTTTAAGTTTTGACTTTATTTATTTATTTCTAATGTTTTAATTAGCATGCAAAGTAACAGGTTTCCCTGTGGTATTTCGTAACACTCAATTTGGGCTCATTCCTCTCACACACACTGCCTTGCTACCATCTCCCTGCCCTGCCTCATACCCTAATCCTAATTTTACACTTAAGAAAATTAAGTCTTTGTTCTAGAGCAAAACAGGGAGCAACAGAACCTGGATTTTAAAACTACATACTAACCCATGGCTGCAATGGCTTCAGAGAGGTCATGCTGTCAGGACTGAGTCAGAAAGAGGGGAACATTTGTCAGGGAAAAGCAGAGGAGGGTGTGGCAGGCAGAGGCCAGCACCATCTTATCATGTTTACTGTAATTCTGGGCTATCCATTATGAAGAATTTGCATGTGCTGGGTGCCTGTTTATGTGCTCAATATGTAGTCATGTACTGACTCAACTTACTAACTGGTAGCATGGACCCTACTATCCTGAAGAGGAGCCTGAGACAGAGAGGAAATCAGTGTGGATCCTTCCAAGTTATAGAACTTCATGGCTGGGGTTGGGGGATGACCACATTCCATCCAGCTCAGCACCAGAGACGACCCTCAACTGTTACACTAAGCATGTGCCCTGCCAGGAACTCTGCTGAGCATTTCAGCTAGGTTGGCGAGGCTATGGGACGTGGGTGAGCCTAAAAGGGAAAAGAATCACTGGGAGCTGCGGAAGGACTTTAAAGTAACACATCTACATGATCAGACGTGTGTTAGAAAGACTCTTGCGTGGATCTCTCAGATATTCAACAAAGATTTGCTTAGGACCTATGTGTACCCACAGTGCTTGAGCAGTAATGGGGCACACAGCATGTAGCTGAGGGCAGTGTGTGTGTGTGTGTGTGTGTGTGTGTGTGTGTGTGTGTTTTCCCAGGAGAATCACAGCAAAGCACTGATAGGCACAGAAAGACATATAAAGAGAGAATGTGCCAAAAGGTTGGCAGTCAAAATCAGAAAGGAGCTGGCACACTACAGAAAGGCTCAGAGTGTGGATAACTCATCAGAATACAGTGTTGTGATGGGAAAGACAAGGTGGGTTTGCAGCTGTGGCTCTTCTAAGTACATGACTCTTGAGAAGTCAAGTCTTTATAAGTGATTGGATCCCTGGCTCTCAGTCCAGCAACCATCCACTGCCTGAGCGCCTATTGTACGCACAGCTCCAGCATCCAGCAGCCCTTGGATACCGGTAGCTCACGTACACACCTCCCCCACTGACCCTGGGTTGTGAATCATGCTGTAACTGGTTCCAGTGGCATTCCTTGCCTGGAGTGCTGTAATCTAAACAAGGACCTGCAAATGTCCAGCATGGGACTAACAAAGAAACTCCACGGCTGGATTTCTTCTGGAGACATGAAATCTCCATGACTACAGCAGTGATGAGCGCTGATTGTTTTTCTCCGAGAAGATGAAAAGGAAATGAATAGACGGTAATGTAGAAATGTATCGCCCTCGGCCACGGGGGTTGGGGGGAGAACCCTACCCTCAAAGAAGAAGAAGGGGCTGGCAAATGCCATGAGCCCCTCAAGAAACCTGAAAAATGGTGGCTGATGCAAAGAAAAACATATTAAAGAAAACACACTGCTAGCTGGAGATAGAAACATGGCCGTAATGACGGTCTTGATGCATCCCCTTGAACAGCAGATGGTCTTTGGACAGTGGGCATGGGGATCATTTACCTACTTTTTCTGTAACTTTTAGGAAAAATCATGTTATAAAGAAAGCATAGGCAAGCATGTATCAGCAAGGGTGGTGTAACTTCTCCCAGATTACTGTAACCTCTAACTGATTTTCTGAGACAATCCCTGTGGATGAGAGTCATGTAGCTGGTGGTGTTGAGCCTGGGTGAAGAATTCTGGTTCTGAATGGGATCTCTTACTAAACTACAATGGCTAAGTGCGATGTTTAACATCTTAGCCCTAGGGTTTCCTTCTAAAAACCTAAGAAATGAAGTGTGTGGGACACAAGGCTGCCTACAACAAACATCAAGAGCTACTTTTTGTTTTTCAAGTGTTACTGTTCTTGTCATCTGAGTCCCATTCTGCCATTAACCATGATTTTAGTGTCAGGACACCTGGTTTCCTTTGAGGGTAGGGAAGAAGAGTTCTCTTAAGGGTCCCTCATCCAGCTCACAGGCAATAGAGGCTGGAGCACCTGCTAAGAGCGGGTGACCACAGGTGGCATACTTTGGAGAGGGAATTGTCACATGTCTGTAGAAGCTCTGCAGAGGAGGAGGCAAGTACAGATTTCCTTCCCCTGGGGTTGTGGAGTTGTCTGGATAAACTTGCTCTCCAGGCTTTACCTCATGTTCCCCTGCTTTACAGGTGGCAGTAGTATACTGAGGAGGAAGATATTATGGCAGGGTATGCACATAAGAGAAGGTGACCCTATCTATGAATCAGGCTTTCCTTTGGTTCTCTGGATCCCACCTGAATCCATGTAGTATCGAAAAACTTGATTATCCAATGAAATCTGGGAAAATGCTTGTCTGGCACACTTGGGGCCCTGACATTGACCCCCAGTGTAAAACCAGTTGTTGTGGTACATAACCACAACCCCAGTGTGCAGGACACGGAGGCAGGAGGATCAGGAGTTCAAGATCATCTTCAGTTTCATAGTGAGTTCCAGGCCAGCCTGGGCTACCTGAGAACCTAAGGAGAGTGGGCAGGGGAAGACTAGAGATTTTCTGGAAAGCTTTAAACATCAGGCCTTCCAAGTCCTGGACTTGGTTCAGATCACTTGGCCTATGGAAACTTTTGAGTGAGTATGCTGATAGAAGGCTCTCTGTTGTAGGATCATCTCTCTGCTCCAGAGTCCCTCTCTGATCCCTTAGCCTGTGGTTGGACTTCTCCCAATCTTGTTTTTTTTCTTCACATAGAAGACAGGGCCATCCCAGCACTTGGGAGGCGGAGGAAGGTGGATTTCTGAGTTCGAGGCCAGCCTGGTCTACAGAGTGAGTTCCAGGACAGCCAGGGCTACAAAGAGAAACCCTGTCTCAAAAAACAAAACAAAACAAACAAACAAACAAACAAGACAGGACCAAGGCCATGAAGCCATCTTTTGTGGCTCCTGAGAGTTTCTTCTGACACTGCCGCTCAATACAGTCTATTCTCATCACCTCATCCTTCTCTGAGTTCCCAGACAACCCCAGTGCAAAATGTTTGCCAGAAGAACATACAGCAAGGGCTTGAGAGATGGCTCAGCAATTAACAGCACTGGCTGCTCTTCCAGAGGTCCTGAGTTCAGTTTCTAGCACCCACATGATGGCTCAAAACCATATGTAATGAGATCTGATGCCCTCTTCTGGTGTGTCTGAAGATAGTGACAGTATACTCATATACATATATTAAATAAATAAATCTAAAAATAACAAAATAAAAGAATGTACAGCAAACCCAAGTGCAGAAACACACCTTTTCTCCATAGGTCTCATGCCACAAATGCATAACAGCCTAGCTACGTCTGTGAACCCGGTGGCATCAACTCTGAGCAAAATGAAACTGCGAAGTCCAAAAGCCAAGAACCTTATGGTGTCCCCTACAACCTCTCAGTCAGAAGGGTGAAGGTATTTCAAATAAAGCTGCTTTGTGGAAGAGACATAGAGGAAAAGGCATATTTTTCAATGCCTAAGTATCAGTAAGTTTGGTACTGCTCCTAACAGCTCATGCAGAATGAAAACATCTTGAAAAACAAAGCTTCTAATATTAGCCCAGGGAGGACATTGCTGGAGTACTGCGACGTAATTGTCTGATGGAGTGACACAAAACAGATTTTTCCTCCTTCTGTTTTTAGAAAATTACCTTAGCCATTGTGCTCCAGCAGCCTACTGGAGCGCACATCTGGAAAGGATCTTTCGGAAAGTCAGAGCCTGTATTAAATACATTCTGCAGGAGGTGTTGTCTCTCTACCTCCACACAGGCTTCCTGGAGCCAAGGCTGGAGGCAGGCTGTGGAACTGAACTGTAGGACTGAACCTGAGTCCACCTGCTGCCTAGGAGCAAGCCTGAGAGCCAAGCATGTAGTGTAGCCTCTCTGTGTAAAAGTCCTGGGGCAGATGCACACACCTCTGCTGCAAGGGATAAAGCTTCGTGTACCATGAGTTTATCAGCTGCTACCCTGAGTTGTCATTCACAGTGAGACTATTAAACCTGGAACTGACTCAGCAGAGGTAACTCATCCACAGTGACCATGCTGTAACTACTAGATCCAACAGCCTCTGAGACATCCTTATGCTCCTGAATCACAGGACTCTGCGGCTAAGTTGTTCTCAACCCCTGTCCCCGAATCCTTCATCACCTCTATCATGGTATTTTGGAAGCTTCAATACATTGATTAAGACATGGAGATATCCTGGGACTTCCTGTCCTTTAGCTTCCTTGTAGAGGTCCTTGGCAGGGCTCAAGGACAAGGGTTCAGCACATAGATCCAGGCCTCCCTCACTATACTTCATGCCCAACCTACAAAGCTTTCTACAGAGCCTAGCCTGAGGAAGGAGATCAGACATCACAGGGGCATCTTGCAGTTTCCCCCCATGTCTCCTGTTGGTGGAAGCTGTCCAGGTGGAGCTGACGAGCCAGGCTGCAGGGTGATGCAACCTTAGCCTTATCCATTCAGATCACATCACACTGCAGTGGCCTCTGAGGGAAGTCCAGGCAGCATCCGATCAATTCTGGCATTCCTCCTGAAGCCACCTTGCGTGCACACTGGCAGCCATCAGTCAACATCCACCAGGTGGCTGATGTGTGGCTGGACAGCTATTCTCAAGATGGTAATTTTGCAAAGTAAGTTATGAGTGTTGGCAAGCTAATCCATCCCAACCAGGAATGGACTTTCAGTAGGCTCTGATCTGGTATCCCAGATTTGCCCTTCGGCAGGGGCTCCCTCCTCTACGACCCGCAAATGATTCCTCCCAGTGCACAATCTGATAGTTGCAAGATAAACAAACTGTAGACAATAGCAGAAGCACAGAGAGAGCGCAGGCACCCCTGCACTGCATCTCCAAGTCAAATAGAGTTGTTTGTATTGTCCCTGCCACAGTATGTCTATTAGTGCAGAAAATCTAGCTTTTCGGTGCTTGTTTTTAAGGGAAGGAATTGAAGGAGCAGAGAAATTGAAGGCTTTCTGGCTGATGAAACAATCATATGCTCTCAGCCACCCAACAGTTGTCTGCCGGGATAACCGCAGGTGACAAACATGTTAAAACCCTTTAGAGTAAGTCTTGGCTCTTAAGCCCTTGATATTTCTGCAGGGAAAATTAATAAATCTGCTTTGTGACAGTTTGGCTACAGGGAGAGAGAGAGAAATCTAGATGTTCAACTAATCTCACACCAGTAGAGCTACACCATAAGGCTCCAGACCTCCAACATGGCGTGAATTTACATCACGTAGAATTCAGCATGCCCCTGTGTCTTCAAGGGGAGAATTTCAGAAGCAGCCTCACATTCATCTTGGAACTCAAGTCTCACATCATCAACTGCTCAGAAACTCTGGACAGCAAAGGTCGAGCACTGTGGCTTCATTTAATTATTTATGTTCGCCCTTGCCTCGGAAACAAGTCTGAGATAGATTCAGCTGTAGCTGCCATACGGCAGAGTCAAGGGGAGTATTAGTGAGGAGCTGAAGGCCTCAGACAGTTAAGAATACAGAATGCACACATGCCCTGCTGCCTGGGTGAGAGCTACACACATAGAACTGAGCTTTCAAGCATCTCTAGGAAGAAAAGTCTTAAGCAATTCGCAAAGAATCCAAACTGGATGGAGACCCCTGAGAAGACCACATGTGAAAGCATTCATACTGACTGTCTTAGTTAGGGTTTTACTGCTGTGAATAGACACCATGACAAAGGCAAATCTTATAAATGACAACATTTACTTGGGGCTGGGCTACAGGTTCAGAGGTTCAGTTCATTCAAGGCAGAAACATGTCAGTATCTAGGCAAGCATGGTGCAGGAGGAGCTGAGAGTTCTACATCTTCATCTGAAGGCTTCTAGCAGAATACTGGCTCCCAGGCAGCTAGCACAAGGGTCTTAAAGGCCATACCCACAGTGACACACCTACTCCAACAAGGCCAGACCTACTTCAACAGGGTCACATACTCTAATAGTGCTACTCACCGGGCTGGGCATATACAAATCAACACATTGACCCATGGGCCATCCTGATTCCTGATGTCTACCCACGAATCCTGGAGGCCTGAGAGAATGCTACCTCATTTATGACAAACGAAGGGACTTAACTAATGGGACCAAGGCAGTCACAAAGATCCTTAAAAGTGGAAGTGGGCTGCCTTGTAAGAGAGACTCCATAGGTCCTGCTGCCTTTAGAAACAGAGTAGAAGCCAAGTGTAGTGGGTATGCTGGCAACCCCAGAATTCAAGCCTAGACAGGAAGACTTCAAATTCAAGGCCAGCCTGGGCTACACAGTAAGATCTTATATTGTGAAGGGAGGTTGAAAGAAAAGGGATAAACGGAAGAGGAGAGACATGATATGGCTACAATAAAGAAAAGAGTGACAGACAGATGGACAGATGGACAGACGAACCTATGGGCCAAGAAATCCAGAAATGAGAGAAAAGCATAGGCATGCAGAAAGAACTTAGCCCACCAAGTACCCCAAGAACAGCCCAGTGCAGCCATGGTGAGCTGCTGGCCTGCAGACTTGTGAGTGGGTGAGTTCATGTTTAAAGCCACCAGGTTTGTGTTAACATGTTAAGCAACCACCCTGAGCAACAAAAACAGCAGGAGTTTTGAATATCCAATTGGTTGACAGATTGGAAATTATATTTCAATTCAGCTGCTTCCTAACCATGACACTCCGGTCAAGAACCCTAATTCCTGTGCAGTTTACTTACTCAGGTTGGAGGACAGCAAACCCATCAGCTGGGGAGGAGGGGTTAGGTATGTCTGACATCTTGTACCTGTTCACAGCTGCTCCTGGTTTCCTATGCAAAAACCCATAAGCACCAGTTTCTGTAGCTCTTCTCTGGGCCAGCCCAGAGATTCCACGTGGACCTTTGAACCTTTATGAAATGCTGGGATTCAGATGACAACCCCTGTACTTCTAGAATTCATCTTGTAATACTTGGTACATAATTCCGTGTGTTCAAAGTCTGCAAATTCAGTAAGGTCATGACAGACACTAGGGTCATTCCTACCATTGAGAACAAAGGCCTTTCTTTACCAAGTCCTCTAATGTCTTCCTTAACATCAGTGTGTCCTTCAGGCCAATGAGACCACAGTCCAGAGACAGGAGTGGGAAGTACAGTCCTACCTGTAGTTCCTGTTCACTGAGCACTGATCTGAAGACCAGCCCTCCAGACTTGTGCTCATTAATGGGGGAGCCGAGTATATCAGAAGGGTGTGTAGAGACCAGTAACTTAATATCATGGTGCTTACAGCCAAAGGGTCTGTCTGAACTCTAATTAGCTTGCGAACATCAAGTCAATTCTAGAAATTATCCCAAATTCTGGCTGCTTCCTTCAGTTCTTTGGACTTCCCTGAAGATGAAAAATTAAAATTGCACACTCTCTTAACTTTAATAATTTGCAAAGCCCTTCCCTCTTCCACAGACTCTCAAAGGCTAGCACTAACTACCTCTGTTGGAACCTGCGCCCCCCAATCTCTGCTCCATTGGCTATGAACTTTCTTGTGGCACATCAGAAGAGTCCTAGAATGTGGAGAGAAAGGGATGCCTGAGTGGCTGACAACCTACACTCCTACAAACAAACCTGAAACAGAAACATGAAAATAAGGTTCCTTATTAATCTTTAATGGGCTTGCAGACTTCCCAAGGAAAATTATATTCAACAGTAAATATACACTGGGCCATTTTTCTTTCAGGCAAGTTGTTTTAGAGTCAACAGACCCTGAGCTGAGCAAACAGCTGCTCTCTAATGTCTTCCTTCCAAGACAGGCACAGAGAATATCACAATTGTGCAGGAGGCAGGGACCCAAGGTGAGCATCAAAAGAATGAATCACTCCTGCGAACAGAAGATAACTCCCCTTCCCAGGGAATCCTTAGCTCCTGTTCTTAGCAGGGCCTTCTCCTTAGTGTCTTAGAGCAGCACCCTAGCCCCTATCAGTTTCTACATTTTATATACAGCTCTTACAACTGCTTATAAAACATTCTTCTCAAGGACAAAGAAGCTCAGGCCTGTGGTTCATACAAACCATTTTCAAGAAACGGGTTTCTTGGCTTCTCTGCCTGGTTCACACAGGGTCAGTGGACTCTTCTAGGCCCTCCCACCAAGTTTCTTCTCTGTCTCTGAGCCTCCAGCAAGGTGCCAGCTTCAACCTTGATGCTCACAACAGCTCTGGCAGTTGTAGATCTCCACTTAGAGGGTAGCCTTCCAAAACCATGAGAAAGTGTGTCGGCACTTAGAACTATGACCGGAACAAAGTGGATATTTAGTAAATATTTGGATGTGTGAACAAATAAATCTAAGTTCCAAAGACTAGGCCTCCAAATGCCTGTTAATCAACCACATGACAGCTGGCTTGGGTTTGTACATCCATTGGCATAACAGGCTCAGATGAGGAAAAATCAGCCTGAGCCCAGCTGTTCCAGACTGTACTCACAACAGCCACATCCATCAGGGCCATTCTAGACTGTACTCACAGCAGCCACAGCCATCAGGGCTGTTCTAGACTGTACTCACAGCAGCCACAGCCATCAGGGCCGTTCTAGACTGTACTCACAGCAGCCACAGCCATCAGGGCCGTTCTAGACTGTACTCACAGCAGCCACAGCCATCAGGGCTGTTCTAGACTGTACTCACACAGCCATATTCACTCAGAATCTGTCATTGTATCTGATGGTATAAGAGCATAAAGCATTTGATATACAGCCTCCTTAGCTGGGGTTAGCCTTCATGCACAGCAAGGTTCACAAGTCAGCCCATTCATGGATGTGGTTAGAATTAGAGCCAGACTTAGAAAGGAAGCCCACACACTCCTAGTGCACTCACCACGTGGCCCTGACATCCTGTTCCATCATTTCAGCCCTTGGACTTCTGCCTCCATTTTGAAATGAATTTCACACATATGAAACTCGAATCTGATTTGAATGTATTTTAGTGATCTCTACTAGGCCCAATAAAGTGCAATGGCAGAATGAGTGAGCACAGTTTAATGGTGCTTGCCATTGAAAACATAAAATATAATGTGTGTTGTTATTCTACAATATGGCTCAACTACAACCTGGTGGCACTGTCTTATGAAGAAGTCACCTTTCTCAGCAGCACTGTCCCCAGGCTCTGGACTGGTCATCCCTAAGGGTCATCACAGACCTTAAACAGTATGGAGTCCCAAGGCCTGTATCACTCTGGGCAGTAGAGCTCCCTGGCCAGAGCAACCTTCCCTTGCTGCAGCTAGTTGAAGCTGGCCTTGCCAGGCCCATCTCCTTGTGAACCTCTCTTGGAAGGAAAGACACATATGTGGACCCTCCATCCACTGGGCAGGTACCATGCACCATGGAAAAGTGTGTAAGACGATATTGAAACCGGCCACTGCTGAAATTTATCCATCCATGGCTTGGTTTCCTCGTGCAAGGCGTATACTCATGTGACACCTCTAAGGACATTGAATGTGATTTCAGCCTCTAACATTACATCAAAATAGCCCTAGGTAGACATTCTGCTGTTCCTCCTTCTGGGGTTCTTCCTGTGTCCACTCTGACCATCCAGAGACATTGTGGCAGAAACCACACTTCCTTCACAGAAGGGAGCAGTCCAAAGAAACCAGGAAGGGCGTTGCAAACTCATAGGGGTATAGACTGGGCAAAGATATAAGGTACTTGGCTAGGTTCTGGAGGTGCCTGAGGCCAGTGCCCTCTGTCCTTGTTGGAACAAGAAAAATTGGTCTATCTTCCAGGTAGGGCAGGGAGGCATTCTTCTGCATGTCTTGGTGTCAGAAATGCTGTGAGACAATATTTGGTGGCACCCTGAGACACCCAGATACACCCATTTATGCAGTGTAGATGGCCTTCTCAGCCGAGCCTACACCACACTTCCTTCTGACAACCAAAGATGTGTCTATGCAGAAGAACAGAGTAGAACACATACGCTGTCCTTCCAGTAGCTCGGGGCACAAAGACTGCTCTGAAGGTCATTGTTGAAAGGAGGATTTCTCTCTAAATAACTGCCCTGGAGCCCTCTGTTTGGGAATACATTTTCAATTATAACTCAGACAACCACATCCCTATTTCAGGCCAAGGTCAACCTATGGACAAATGGTTGTCTCCTCCTTTATGTACAAAATGAAGATATAGATTTGACAGGCAGTAGGGCTACCCCTGAAAGGATCTAAGCATGTTCATGGTCACCACATTTTTATGCTTTGAAATGAAGTGTTTCCCCAAGGGCTCATGTTTTGAAACCATTGTGCCTAGTTGTTGGGACTATTTTGGGCTCTGGAAACTTCAGGAGATGTGGCTTAGATGGAGTAGGCAGGTCACTGGAGCTGTGTCCTTAGGAGCTGTTTCTTGTCCCCTCTCTATCCAGGCCACCATGAAGTGAACAGTTTGTACCACATGTTCCCAACCCATAATACTGTCTCTCCACGGGGCCAGAAACAGAGCAGTGATCCCAAGCTGTGGACCAACACAATGTCTTCTCCCTTTAAGCAGTTCCCTCAGATACTCTGGTCATGGGTACACACAGCCAACTAACACACAAGGATTAGTGTCCTCCATGAGTAAGAAGGTGTCACCTGACTTTATAGCCCTTCTCTCTGAGTTCCCAAAGCCTTCCAAGAATAGTTCCATGTCAAGACAGCGAGGGGTTCCCACTTATTCTCCTGCCCATGTCTAACTTCCTGGCCTCAATGCCTTCCCTACTGTTCACGTCCAACTGGCTCAACAATCCAGACCCCAGCTGTAGCATGCACTATCCTCTTCCCAACTTACCCCTGTCCTCCACCCCAAGGCTCAGATCCCAGCAACACTGATCTAGGTATGTTTCTTCTCAATCAATCTTGAGACCTGAAAGGGGGATTGACCACCAGCCTAGAGCATCTGGCCAGCATTTCCCTAATCAAGTGTGAACCCCAGACCAGCAGCAGTAGCAACACTGGTCTTTAAACTGTAGACTCTCTGGTCCTACACCAGACCTCCTGCTTCTGAACTGATCCCAGCACAGGCTAAAGGCAGAACACCAGAGACCCTCCTGAGGAATTTCAGAACCTTCTCTCCAGGTCTTATGTTGTGGCATAGACACCTGTTCTTGCCTGCCTCCTCGGTATAAGGACATCCTATTCATCTCTTACCTCTGAGCCCGGAAGAGCATCTGATACCCCACAATGAACCAATCACCAGCCACAGCACACAAAACAGCTAGTCTAACAAACAAGAAGGAAATGTCACAGCCACAGGTCTTATTTGTAGCTGAATGTGGTTCAGCTTGAAGTTCTAATAGGGGGGTCAATCTCTGGACCTTTGTCTTGTTTCTACAGAGAGGTTTTCTAGCGTGATGTCTGATTCCTTTGCTACGGTGTTCTGGAAGGGAAGGCATTTCCTCTACCCAGACCCCTGTTCCAAGAAGTTTCAAATTGTTATATGGAGCCAGGTAAGCAACTGCTGGGTGATTACAAGAATCTGGTATTTCTAATTCTAAGGGTTGACTTAGGTCAGCTATCATTGCAGCCTTTTTATTCTCTGTGGCAAAAAAAAAAAAAAAATTAAATTAAATTAAGAAATAAAATAAAATTGGCCAAGAAAAGTAGAGGGAGCTGTATGTGTATTTACCTTCCAGCCAGAACTCGGAGCTGCAGAATTACCTGTAGTACCTCCTCAAGCCCCAACCTCAGAAGGAAGCTTTAACAAATGTTTCTGGACACAGAATTCCTAACACCAGCCTAACACCTCAGTGCAGTGCTAGAATCCTCTGCATCCTGGGAAGAAGAGGCACTGGTGGAGACATGGTCTTCAACAGGGCATTTCCCCAGCAAGTCATCACGCAGAACCCTGTTCTGCAGCCTGCCTGGCAGCCTCAGAGCATAGCATGGCTGACAGCAAAGTCCAGCATTCTCACCACTACCCTTAGTCCACCCAAAAGGGCTCCAGTGCCTGTTCCCAGACATCCCCTAGGCACATCTTGCCAACACGTGAAGCAGGGCAGGCACAGGGCAGGCACACCTACCTACACTGTCTCGGTTCAGATACCTCGGGAAGGATAGTATATATGAACCTAAGCCTCAAGCCAAGATTACCCCATCCATCCACTGTGGTGGTTTTAAAGCGAGATGAGATTCAGGCAACCTGCTGATCTCATGGAGCCCTGTGGTGGGGTGGGGGTGGGGGTCAGTGTGTTTGTTTCTCCAGTCAAATGATGTCCTTATTGTCTATTCTCAGAGAAGCAACGGGACCTTGGTGTGAAAATCCCCACAAACTGAAAATAGGGGCTGCCCACAGGTCTTCTTGCTAGACACCCGAGTCTGACGAGTGTAAAACTCTCCCAAGCATTTCCCAACATATATTTGCTGCTTTATGTGAGAACGACTTCTAACAAAATAGATTGTTATTTAAAGCAACACCCAATGTGCTTCTTGATGTTACTTTAAAGTGAAATGTAAATGGAGCTTTCCATTAGCATGTAAACATTCCTTCAGCTTTGATGTAATATAGGAAGTATTAATAGATTTAACCCATATAAACAAACCCCCCTGGGATTCTCAGTGATTTTTTTTCAAGAGTGTAAAGCGTGTAAACCAAAAAAGGCTGAAGATTTGCTATTTTAATGAGAAATCAAGTATGTTTCCAACAGGTGCTGGAGCTCTGTCCAGACAAGATGCTAAGGCCACTAAACACTCTTTGAAAAGGATTTAGGCAGAAAGTAGAAACAAAGTTACCTCCAGCATCCAGGTTCACTCCTGCCTAGTGTTTCTGGCAGCCACACAGAAACAGGCACCCCTAGCCCAGCAGCAGGCGGCCAGAATCAAGATGTCGGGCCATGCAGCCCACCAGGCCTCCTGAGCTCAAATTCCAGTCACAGCACATGGGTGACATGTAAATGACTTACGATCTCACATCCCCAGCCTTCCCACTCCTACTTTGCTGGACAGAGCTCCGGCACAATGCTTGGCACACTGTAAATGTCAAATAAATGTTGCTCACCCATCCCTAAACTCAGCTGCTGCTGACATTCACACATTCCTGCAGTGATATCCCCCGGCTCCTGAGTCCTGTGTGACAAACCACTCTGTCCCTGCTTATGGCCTGCTTCCTGATGGGATGATGGCCTGACTCACTGCGTGGAACCATCAGGGGAGGAATGCACAGGTTTCTTCCTCCTGAGTCAGCCAGGGTCCTTTGCCCCTCATGTGACTGACTCACTCTGAGGTGAGAACCCCTAACTTGTTAAGTCTTCACTTCTGGTCAGGGAGGTTGTCACCAGCCCACAAGGCTGCCAGTCCTGTCTCTGCTGCCTACACCATTCTCAACAATGGTGAGTCTAACCACTGTGGGCCCAGCAGTCTGGTGGCCAGCTCCACTCCTGTGAATCTCACTGTATCCATGTATGTTAAATACTGCACATTTTACAAGAAATGCTCTGGAAATGGCACATACCCTAGGCACCTGTAGATTTTTTTTCCCTCTGCCTCTGTGCTCCCACTTTTCCTGGAGGCCCAAATACCAAAAGGGAAAGGAAGGCCTTATTTAAAGTTTAGCAATGTGACCTCTGGAAACATCCCACACTCTGTCGCTACAGGACAGAAATGTTAATCTGGAAATTTTCGTACAAAAAATAAAACAGAAAGGAGAAAATGCAACACAGAGCACTGTGCTCTGTGGCAGTCACCGGCCAACATGCTTCCTCTGTTTTAAACTCATGCTTGTGAGGACAGAGTTGGTGGTCCCATCCATAGACATGAAACCGGACTTCAATCTGTCCATATCATAACCTGAGTGGAAGTCCAGGCCCTGTCTCGCTTGCTCGACACTGACAACTGTGGGAGGAAAAGAAAATCCCAAGACTCCAGTGGAGTGTGGGCTTTTCATGTTGATAGCTCTTTTAAATTCTTGTTTTCCTTGCATGTGAGATTTTCTGCATAATTAATCACCTTTGGAAATTACAGAGAAGCTTCTTATTCACTGAGTTGGAAATGCCCCACAGAAAGGAAAATGGCAGGACACCCTGGAGGGGTGGAAACAAGAGATAGGCAGGAAGTAGGAAGACAAGTCTGTGTGAGACCCAGCCCCACGCTGGCCTAAGAGGAGGCTGCAGTGGTAAAGACCACAGAGGAAGCTCAGGCCGGATTCCAGAGACAGACCCCAAGGAGAAGAGAGCACATGATGGCTCTGGAGTATGATGTTCATACTGCCCAGGTTATCCTTGCCTCCACAGATTCTCCTCAAGCAGCAGAGGATAATTTAACACACCCTCCTGGCTTATAGGAGACTGTAAGAGGCAACCAGGTACAAGATGAGAATTCCTCAGGTCATAGGCTGCAGGGGCGACATCAACCACTAACTGTACATGACCAAAAAAGGCATCATTGTGCTGAGAGATCTGCAGCCTAGGAGACAGCATGCAGTCTGCTGCGGATGCTTCACATTGTCGCAGGGTCAGGATGATGGAGCGCCCTTAGGAAGGTGGAGGTCTTACTTATCCCTGTTCTTTGCTCAGTGAGTAAAGAAGAGGAGGAGCTGTGAATGGTGGAAGCCCCGTCCCTGGAATCAGGTAGGGATCTGGGAAGAATCGAATGTGACTGTTTAGCTTACGGGCCTGATGGGATGTGATCCCCTTCACTGTTGTTGAATGCAGGAACTCACTGGCGGACATCTTGGAAGAGAAAAAGACCGCTGTAGTGGGGCAAGAGAGGGAATCAGATGTGGCTTCCCTCTTCTGCCCATAGCTTTAGACAAAGTGGTCTGAACTCCATGGACCTGGAGACCTTCCCATTCCCTCCTCTTCCTTCAGTGCTCCCACAAAAGATCCTAAGGTCCTGTTCCCACCGTATCATTCTCTAGCCCTGTACTAAGATTCTATACCCATTTAGCACAGAACTCTTCTGTAGTGAATGGGGTAGCCTTGGGGCAAGAGGGTTAGGAAGGCAAATCTATTAGGCATGTCCCAGGAGTAGAACAGACATGGATTATTTACAGCTGGTGTCAGCATGTGACAGCGGAGACTTTGTCTAGACCGTAGGATGCACGGCCAAGGTGCCTGATGTGGACTACTTTTGGCTAAGTGAGAGTCAGGAATTGAACTGGAGTAACAGTGCAGTGGGATTTAAGGATCACACAGGGCAAGCCTGAGTATCTGGAAGAAACACGTGTGACCAATATGTCCAGGGCCGGGGCTGTCACACACACTCAGTGAGTGTGCCTCATGTAAACAGGGAGTTAATGATAATCATTAGAAGATCCGTGTGACCTTGGAGGGTGTTTTTTTTTTTTTTTCCTATTTGTGGAAACAACTCTTTCAGAGTCAGTAAGCTGTCACAGAGTATCCACTCTGTAACAAGCAGGGTGCTCAGGATGAAATAAGATAAAGCAAGAATTTAATAAGCATGTGTAACCTGGGAAGCCACGTTCACTTTTCAAATGATGCTAAGAGGCTCTGGTGGACATTATGTCCCAAGCGCTATGAAAAGTCTTTAAAACAGAGGCAGTCTTAGTTACTGAGACATGCAGAGTGTCTAACTCCGGACCATCAGTTTGTCTAGGAAGGCCAAACAGTGTGGAAACATTGTATTTGTGTCAGAACAAAGAATCCTTTGCAGCTAGTAACAGATACCGGGATTTGGAGTTAGTATACTGGGGTTGACTCCCCAACCTGTATAGAGGAACTGTGTGCCTCTGGTTGTCCTCTCAGGTATCCTCTATAAGGCCCATTCTAAACTCTCCCTGTTTTGCCAATCTTGACTCTCTGACACCTACTCTCACATTGTATATTTTCATTCTTTTACTCATTTAGCAAACAGTCATTAATTACCTTGGCAGGCAGTTATTACATTCTCTAAGTGCTTTCCTTTAATCTCTCATCTAACCCAAGAACTTCCTAACCGGCCTCTAATCCTCTCCACACCCAGCCCATCTGGCCTCATTCTGATGCTCTCTCTACATCTTTGAAGGATAAACTCTAGCACGGTGCTGGAGGCCCTGGGGTCTTGACTTGAATCACATGGAGTTTCCTTTGTCTCCAGCTTCACCTCCTGCTTCAGGTTCTCTACTTCTTAGAGACCCATGATCTGAACATTTGCTCCTGTGTGGTTACCCAGAAGCCCCTCTCGGGCTTCCTGAGCTTTGCTCATCCACATTTTTCTTTAATTTCCTTTCTTGCTCATCAATGCTGGAAAGACAGCTCTGGTGCCAAGATTCCTTCCAGATCCAGATATCGACACTGCAGGCAAAAATAATAAAAGGAGTCTCTGACTCTTCCCGTCTCCAGGCTGAGTGGAGAAGGTGACTTTGGAAGGGTGTAGACTCATCGAGGGTGGAGATGGTGGGAGGCCCAAGCAGAGATATCAGAGACAGTGAGCTTGGCAAATGTACGGAATGGTGGACAGAGAGAAGAAAGCAGAGGAAACCCATCCAGATTTTTTTTAATTGATGTAAATGATTCTGGGAGAAGCAAGCTGCTTTACCCTGCCTTCTGCCAAAGGAGAGAAATACAGGAAGACAAAGGAGTAGACTGTATCTGGTTCATACATCCCTGAGGTGGAGGTCCAGAAGAACCTATGTTTGCCTCACCTGAGAGCCAAAGACGAGGGGTAGTGGGTGTTGAAGGAGATCCTTACCCTGTTTTCAAGGTCTGTGTCACTCAGACATATACAAGTATGAGAGACAGCTCTCTCAGGTGGGGCATGTTAAAACCCAACATTTGGCGCCTTGAATGCACTGCTAAAGACACTCATGTACTCATGTGACATGAAAGCCGTTCAAATGGACTGGAAAATGTTTTACTTGTGTTCTATTGTTCTCTCATATTCCTGAACCTTTCTTTCCATGGTTCAAAAGTTTGTATTGTCTAATTGCTGATTTCCATTTGTGAATGAATCAGTGTAAAATAAAATTAAGTGGCAAATCAATCTACCGAATTAATCTAGTTTTAGGCGTTAATTATCCTCTCAGCCATTTTCTCTCGAACTTAACCATATGTCAAGACAAGTCCAGGTCTAATCTAACGATGCTGTGTTCTTTTTGTTTGTTTGTTTGTTTTGTTTTGTTTTGTTTTGTTTTTCGAGACAGGGTTTCTTTGTATAGCCCTGGCTGTCCTAGAACTCACTCTGTAGACCAGGCTGGCCTTGAACTCAGAAATCCGCCTGCCTCTGCCTCCCAAGTGCTGGGATATAAGGCATGTGCCACCACTGGCCGGCTTGCATTAGGTTTTGAACACAGGAGCTTACACTGGGAAAGTCAACAGTCTTGATTGCTGGGGCCTACAGTTTACTGTCTGTCTTAGTTAGGATTTCTGTTGGTGCGAAGACACCATGACCACAGCAACTTTTATAAAGGCGAACATTTAATTGGAGCTGGCTCACAGTATCAGAGGTTTAGTCCATTTTCATGATGGTGGGGAAGCATGGCAGCATGCAGCCAGGAGACAGGAGTTCCACAGTGGGCGGAGCTTGAACACAGGAGACCTCAAAGTCAGCCTCTAAGTAACATACTTCCTTTAACAAGGCCACACCTCCTAACAGTGCCACTTTTCATGGGCCAAGCATTCAAACAGAAGTCTATGGAGGCCATACCTATTGGAACTACCCCACTAGGCATAAAAGGTCTCATTCCAGGTAAACACCTCTCTCACTTTTTTCAAGTTGTTTTTTGTTTGTTTGTTTAGATAGATAGAAAGTTTGGTTGGTAGTTAGTGTTTTATCTGCATGTATGCCTGTTGGCCAAAAAAGGGCACCAGATTTCATTATAGATGCTTATGAGTCACCATGTGGTTGTTAGGAATTGAATTCAGGACCTCTAGAAGAGCAGACACTGTTCTTAACCTCTGAGCCATCTCTCCAGCCCCCATGTCTCCTACTTTTTAATAGGTGCTCAATCTATAAGAACTGTTGGACTAAATAAGTCACTGGGGCAGAAATTCCCTCCATCACTTTGTAGCATGTTTTCCCAACTGGGAAATTAACAATGCTACCCACCCTTTATATGTAAAAGGATCACCGTGAGTGTGGCCGATGAGGCATTGATGGGGGCAGCTCAGAAACTGTGTGCACTGTTCTTTTGGAGCTGGACCAAGGGACAGGTGCCTTCCTGGTCCTGTACCCAATTCTGCTAGTTTCTAAGATGTAATTATAGGAGCCTGAGCCTACAGGGAAAGAAGAACCATATACATTATGACCTCATCAAGATATTATTTTTCGAGACAGGGTTTCTCTGTGTATCCCTGGCTGTCCTGGAACTCACTCTGTAGACCAGGCTGGCCTCGAACTCAGAAATCTGCTTGCCTCTGCCTCCCAAGTGCTGGGATTAAAGTGTGCACCACCACTGCCCGGCAAGCTATTATTTTGAAGATATGCAGACTTACAGCTGGGCACTTGGAGGAGGAAGAAGAGATATACTTTCTGAAATCCATGAGCGTTTCAGAGACAGAGGTCCTGAAGCCCCTGACTCCTTCCTTTAAAAAATAATTTTATATTTACTTATTTATTTTATTCTTATGTGTATGACTGTTTTGCCTGCATGTATGTATGTGTACTATATACATAACTGGTACTCAAGAAAATCTGAAAGGGTGGTCACATCACATGGATCTGTAGTTATGGCTGGTCATGAGCCCCCTGTGTGTACTCAGAACCAAGCCTGGGTCTTCCGTAAGAGCAACAAGTACTCTTAACAGCTAAGCCGTTTCTCTAACAGCAGATGACTTCTTTTGAGACGGTCTTACTATATATCCCCGGGTTGCCTGGAACTTACTATATAGACCAGGCTGGCCTCAAACCCATGGAGATCTGTCTGCCTCTGCTTCCCAAGTGATGAGATTAAAGGCAGGCTCCACATACCCAGACTCTCATTGTTTTGGTGTTCAACGTTACCAGAATAGTCAAAAAGGAAACCAGCATCACTGAATTCAGAGACGATACTTTCTCTCCCTGTAGAGGCATGCTGCCAAGCAAAAGGGAACCAGGGACACATTCCAACATGGACAGCTGGCTCTGGCTGAGTTTCCCCAAGAACCCAGCCCTCTAAGGCACAATGTCTTAGTGCCTACTCAGACATCTAGTGTTGTAGTGTTTCTGAAGCATGCACAGAATAATCACCGCAGCCCCAGTCACTCAACAAGGACAGCAGAGAGTAGTGAGAGCCACAAGACAGGTGGCCTGCTCGGCAGCCTCCGGCTCCCTCTTTGGTTGGCACTGGAAGAGGAATAAGGTTGAAACCACCTCTGTGATTCTTCAAGGCAAGCTGGAGAAGCTCGCTCAAGAGGAGGTTCTCTTGGCAATGAGAACAGCTGAGCACCCGAGTGACTAATTAGAGAGGTAAGAGCAGTCGAAGCAAATCTCTGCTATCCTGAGTCAGAATTCGAGAGCGGGAGCTTACTCTGAATGCTGGAGTGTTGCGGGGAAGGGAGGGAGTGGGCAGAGTATAAATTTAAATAATGTATATAAGGTAATTTGCATCAGGAATGAAGGACATGCTTCCTTGAGGCCACACTAGGTATTGTTAGCCTTCCAGACAGTGAGGCTGAAGAAGAGAGGGTAGCTGGCATGTGAGCTCTGGTGCTCTAGGGGAGAAGCACAAAGCTTTCAGATTTCATCACAGCCTTCTGATAACACCTGAGTGCATGCTTTGCTGCAGAGAAGCTTAGAGGCCTGAACAGTCAAGCTCGCTCCTTTCCAACCACCCCAAGAGGGAAGGAGCCTGTCAGCTTCACTGAAGAAGAAAGAAAGGAAAAGAAAACAAAAGCAGAGGCAAACCACAATCCTCAGGTCGCCTCACTTCCTATCTGTTTGAAGGCACAGGCAGAAGGGAGGTGGGGTTTATACAGAGGCTCCTTGGGACCCTCCGGATGGAAACCTCGAGGCCACAGCAGGCAAACATTACTTGCAGGGTAGTTTTAATCAGCTTGAGCAGCTCTCTGATAGGCAAGGATGTTAAGCCAGAAAGGGCTCTCTGGCAAGTCTAAACATGCAGAGGGGAAGTATGGAACATGGGGTGTCTCCTCCCGCCACCCTTCCTGTTAGGGGTGTTCACAGGGGCCCCTTCAGTCACCACAGCCAGGGTTGGGACTGGAGGGATGATTAACTGTAGCAGGGAGCCCACAGAACCCCAGGCTCCAGCCACTCCCAGCTGCTGCCCCGGGTAGGTGTAGGAAGACTTCCTCAAGATGCATTGAGAAGAAATGAAATAAAAGGCATAAAATTAAAGACAAGGTTAAGAAAGCCTGCTGAAAGCAAACACCGCTAGCCAACTCAGTGGCTCAAATTACATTTTACCATACTGGAAAGGGAGGGAGTCATTGTGTATAATAAGCCCAGGCTCTGGAAAGACATGATGGGCTAACTAACCTAACAAGGGGCTAATACCAGGGAAATCCCCGAGTCACCTTCCCTGGAAAGGTTCAAGACAGGGTATAAAACCCATGGGTCACATTGAGATAAATTTCCCTTGATAGGCTCTCTGATAAGCCTAGCTCTGACTCTCTAAGTCTTTGAGCTCTGCCCAGAGCAGCAGAGACTGTAGTACAAATGTCATCTCCAGATGCCACCGAATTTACAGGGATTCCAACCCACTGTGTGTGGCTTCTGTCCCCACCACTCTGGCCTTGGCAGGGCTGGGATACTCTGGGTTCGGCAAGGACTATTCTGTCTCGAGTCTATTTCCATTTCTTCCCGCTGGATTATCTACAGGTTCCGCTTCCCTGGAGACCTCCATATCTTCAAACTCCCAGTTCTCATCCCTAGCCAAGCAGGAATCCTATGCCACATAACAAATTTACAACATCACAGGGATTCCATCTTTAGCAGCACAGCAGCACATGGCTCGCTCTCTCTCTCTCTCTCTCTCTCTCTCTCTCTCTCTCTCTCTCTGTGTGTGTGTGTGTGTGTGTAAATACAGTGTGTGGAATGGACAAACTCACCACTCACAGTAGACTTCTGGAGCGTGTGAATGTGTCACAGACTTTCCATGGAAGCCATGTGCAATACAAACCTTTGAAGAGAGGGATTCACTTCCTTGGTCAGCCACTACTCAATGGGAGATGCTGATCCATTCTCTACTTGGGACCTGTTGACAACCCTTCCTACTCAGAGCCCAGGTTTCCTTCCTCAGACCCAGTAGTGACTAGGCTAATGTCTTAGGGAGGAAGTGGCTGGTTTTAAGCCAAAGAAGACACTAGAAATCAAGTCCTGTTCAAATACAGGGGTAATCCTTTATGCTCAAAGTGAACAGGGTTCTTCAGAATTCCTGAGCCTGCAAAGCCAGGCTTCCATCATTACCCAATTCTGCCTTCAGTTGTGTCTGCTTCCCCCAACCCCACAGGGCTCCAGGTTTGCTGTGGCCTACCCCATCTCAAGACATTCTATGGCATCCCTCTCTCCCAAGATGACCCTGAGGACCAGTGGCTGGGAAACAGAGCCACTCTTCTCTGCACACAAACTGCCCCTTGTCAAGCTTCATTCAAGTTCCTCGAAGAACAACAGATCACTTCTTTCAGCAAAGCAAACAAACAGCCACACGCAGGTGTGTGGCCGTTATCCTCAGAAAATCTCTACCAAGAGGGTTTGAGAGTGAGCCCCGCAACCCACGTGAAAAGGACAAGCCTGGTGATGTGCACCTGTAATCTCAGAACAGAAGAGGCAGAGGCAGACAGGTCCCAGGGCTTCGGTGGTCAGCCAGCCCCACTGAATCTGTGAGCTCCGTGTGAAGTGAAAAACCCTGTCTCAAGAAACCAAGAGGACAGCATTGAGAAACATCGGAGGCTGGCTTATGGCCTCAGTGCACATACGCAAGTGCGTTTATGTGTACCCTACATCAGAGGCTGGCCTATAGCCTCAGTGCACATGCATGAGCGTGTTTATGTAACCCAAACCCTCCTACACCCCACACATACACAGAAAGAAAGAATGAATCTAAGAAAGACGTGAGGGAGAAGGAGTATCTTCAGCATAGGACAGTTATGCATACAAAGACTTTAAAGAAATAGTGACCAAAGGAAAAGTCTAAAGAAAGAGTGGGGTCCCATCCACCAGAATAAGACTCACTGTTAATTTGAACTAAGACACCATGCAGCAGAACCTTTTCTGCCCACTGTATTTGCAGTGGAGCTCTGTCATTGGATACAGAAGAGGTAGGCGGGGCTAGGAGTGGGGTGGAGGAAGGAACAAGAGAGGAGGGTAGAGGAGGAGAGGCAAGATGACAGGAGATGTTACCCTCGTGTCTCTGGCTATCAAAGGTAGTTATTATTATCAAGGTTAGATATTTGGAAAAACAGTTCTAATCATATAGGCACCTGGTGGGTTGAGTATTTGCTGATTTATAAATCTATTTGGTTAATCTTTAAGCATTAAGCGTCTTCTTTCTACAAGGTACCTCGAGGATGGCAGTTATGATCTGGGGTTCAGTCAAGTATTATGAGGGTGGTGGAGTTGACCCATGCATAGAGCTGTGAACTCCACGGAGCTGACCGGCGGAGGCAGCAGCCACGCCAATGCCTTGTAGGTCCTGGGTTGGTGGCACTGGCTGGCTGGCCAGTGCCACCATTAGTGTGGGAACTTAGAGCAGGAACATGGTGGTGAAGCTGGGAGCTAGCCGGACTGCCTGAATTTTCTAATATCTCACTCAACAATACCAGGCCTCATGTTTTCTCTTTATCCCTAGTTTTTATAAACAGATCATCTATTATTATAAACAACTAGGTACCTGGTCACAGTTTCACCTATCTGTCCACCTACAACACACCCAGAGTCAGCTTTACAGAGGCACTGAAGTCCCCTGTGCCCAACCCTGGGGACAAAGTGCATACGGTGCAGATATGATGCTGATGCCCCACCTGTCTTCAGTTCAGGATTCGGCCTGCTCGTCTGAAAGAACCACACAGCAGTGTGCAGAGCTAATCTCTGCTCTCTGGCACCTCCTCGTTTCTAAAAGTGACTGAATTCAGCTCTAAGTTCTGGGAGGAAGTACATCAAACCATCAACAGCGTGGCTAGAGGGTTGGAATCACAAGGGGCTAGTGCAAGGCCCCTTCCTCCAAACCTCCTTCTCTTTTCACAGAGAATGTATTCACGGACTCCTTCAAATGTTTAAGAGAAACCAATAAATGGTCAAAAGAAGAAAGGAAACATGTTTTCTACAATCTCTCTCTCTTTCTCTCTCTCTCTCTCTCTCAGACACACACACACACACACACACACACACACACACACACACACACACACACTCACACACGGCTGGACACAGCTGACATCCATTATCTGGTCTCTTCCATTTTTCTGCACCTGCAGATCAAGAGCCTGTATCTCTTAACTGAACTGAAGACAGGCAAGTTTCTTTCCAGGCTTGGCAGCCCCTGGGAACCCGATTGGGCACATGACCACCTCATCTCACCTGGGTGCCCCCCTCATCTTAGAGGACTTTCCCCTTCTGCCTAAAGGCATTCCGAAGTTAAAGATGGGGCCATCCCCAGGGTGACAGCAGAACACTCGTGAAGCTGCTACCGATGCAGAGGTCAAACTTTTACCAATCCACTCAGAAGACCTGGCCGGTGGTCTTGCTCGAGCAGCACAGAAACCTGCAGCCTGGCAGCTGGAGCAGAGGGACCCAGGCTTCCCTGAAGGCCGTTAACCACCTGCTGACAGCACACTTACCTGCAGATGTAATTTGTCTTGCAGGAGTCTTGCAGATTCAGGCAGTTGGGCCTCTCTCGTTCTTCATAGGAGCACACGGGGACGATTGTCTGTCGCCGCCTCTCGGTGCAGGCGATGTCTCGGCAGGAGCAGAAGAGCATCCCATAGCTGTGCTTGGCCGGAACTTTGTCAAAGAACTGCCTGAGGGCCTTGTGGCACTTGCGGCGGTTGCAGACCTCATTGGACATGCTGGTAGTGCAGGGGGTGATGTAGGCGGACCTGTACTTCTTGCAGGTGTCATCCAGGTTGCAGGCCTTGGCTGCATCCAGGCAGTTGTTCCCTTTGGAAATGTGTTCCACTGCAAGGCAGAGAAAGAGCAGTGATCACAGGGCTCACGTGCAAGTGCATTTATGTGCACCCCACAATACCAGAGGCCTTACCCTTTACCGGGCCTTTACACACTACAGATAGAATTCAGGAAGTTCCAAAGCTTATAACATAATGGTCCACAACAAAGAGGAAGTTAGTGTGCAAAGGGTAAGAGCCTACAGTAGTCCCTAGATGACTATGTACAGCCATGGACCCAGGCCATGGGAAGTAGGGAATTTGCCCAGCTACCAGTAAACAAGGCAACTGGAGAACTGTTTTCAGCTCCTGCTTGGTAAACGGAAATCAGGATCAAAGAAAACAGTAACAAATTACATACTTGTTCGTGATATAGTATATAAAATGATATGGTGAATGCAAGTATAATTGCCATGCAATCCTCCAGGAATATAATTATGTAATAAATGCGTATAGAACATGCTAATTACTATATGATTACAGAGTAATTACATGGTTATTTGAGCCCAGAAGACAAAATATTATGCCAGTCTCTCTAAGCAGGAAGAAGCAACTCCAGAGAATCCATGTCTAAGTTTCAGCTCACAGGCCATTGGAAGAAAACCAGAATAAAACACATAAAAATTTGCAAACCTCAATTACCACTTAACTCACCACATGCAAAATGTCGGCTCTGTGAATGCTGGCTAGGACAACTCAGCTAGGATTTTGGATAGAATTTCCCTGGGCTTATATTCCACCAGCTTTAGAATACCACAGAACATATGCTGCCTTCTGCTCAAGCTTTCTATGCCCATGCTTACAAAGCTTTCTGTCCAAGTTTTCTATGGAAAACTAGTGCTTCCCACTGTGGGCTGCTCTTGTATGGTCTGGGTGAGGGCTTACAGGAGGTAGATTCCACTTAGCGACTGCACATGCTGCCTGGCCCAATAGCAATGGAGATGTTTCAAGTAAATGTAAACAGACAAACTCAGGATCTACATTTTAGTTTCTTTGTTGCAATCAACACCCTAACAAAAAGACAATGCAGGGGGAAAGGTTTCATCACAGTCTGTCACAGAGGAGAAGCCAGGATGGGGTCTGAAAGAGCTTCTCCCCACACATCCACAGCCAAGAGCAGAGATAAATGAATGCTGACCGCTTGCTAGCTTTCTTCTTTACTCTATAGTCACCTCGCTTCTTCAACCTAGGGAATGGTGCCGCTCACAGTGGGCTGGGTCTTCCTCCAGTTAACTCCTTCAATTAACAATGTAGACAATGCCCCAGAGACATGGTCACAGAGCAACCATTACTCAAATAAGACTCTACTCCAGAAATTCTAGGTTGTGGCTATTTGACATTTAGAAGTAACTGTCAGAACCCTTACAAAGGAGTTTCTCTAGAGAAAAAAAAGTAAAGGAAACTTTCCAAGCTCACTCTCTGTTAAGGTGGTCCACAGCAGCTGATGGGCAGTTATGCCCTTAACCATCCAGAGCAAACAGGGTGCAGCAAACTAGCATCCTACAGATTAGATTCCCCAGCAAGTCTCCTCAGGCTCAGTGCCTCCCTGTTCTCTCTTTCTTAGCACATTCCCCAAATGAAGGCAGGCACTAAGGAAATTATTAAAAGCTGGAGAACTAACAAGAAAAGAAAGGGTTCAGGTGGACTGAGTGAAGCTGAAATTTAGACTAACAGGTATATAAGGGCACAGGGAATATTACCCTGCCTTTAAAAAGGAAGGAAGCCCTGCAGCCTATGTCAATATAGAAGAAACTTGAGGACGTTAGGCTCAGTGAAATGAGTCAATGTCTGAAGGAAAAGCAAGCATGATTCCACTCATGGAAGGATGGAAAATGCTACAACTTAGCAGAAATGGAAGGTTCTGGGCTGAGGGTGGGCATGGAGCTGGCTGCTATCTAATAGGAACAAAATTCAGCTTCAAGTTGAGAGATCTTCCATCCAAGAATCTGTCTAAAGTTACTGAGTCACTTTAATCTGTCTAAAGTTTCTGGGGGGCTGAGATGGCTCAGCCGGTAAAGGTGTTTGCTGCGATCCACACGGTACAAGGAAAGAATCAGCTAACACAAGTTACCTTCCGACCTCCACACCATAGCTTTCTTACCCTCCGTAAACACACACAAGATAAATCAAAATGTAATAAGTGTATTTTATATTACAGGGGGAAGAGGTGATTGCATGTTAGGTATTCTTACTGTAACCTCAAAAATAGTTTTTACAAAGCAAACACCCAAAGGACACAGGAAGTAACTCCAGAATTTCAAGGTTTTTTCCTAAGGGGAGGGAAAAAAGTATTAAAAAAAAAAAAGAAATAAAACAAGAAAAAGTTTTAAGAAAATACTTCAAATGGGAAACTACATTACAGCCTGGCACCACACGCTGAGAGCCTCTGATCCCAGGTCCATGTTTCTGATTGTGGTTTTGGAGACCTGCAGATTCAATGTGGAGGCTGGTAAGCTGGACCTCCAGTTTTTCAGGGTGAGCAGTGCAGCTGTCCCAGCCCTGTCACTGCATCAAGCACAAGGTACTCTCTGTCCACCCTGTTCTTCCTATGTCTGTTTCTCTGCTTCACTCTCAGATTCCAGGACTCTCAGAGGGAGACAGCCACTGTGAGCCCTGACACAGACACCACAGCCACTGTGAGCCCTGACACAGACACCACAGCCGCTGTGAGCCCTGACACA
>JANHMN010000003.1:183384756-183407974 GCA_030674055.1 Rhabdomys pumilio
GGCCGCTGTGAGCCCTGACACAGACTCTGGACCTGGTTAACACTGATGGCCTCACTTTAAAGATTTCTTGTTTGTTTGTTTGTTTAGTTTTTTGAGACAGAGTTTCTCTGTGTAGCCCTGACTGTCCTGGAACTCACTTTCTATGCCAGGCTGGTTTTGAACTCAGATCCACCTGCTTCTACCTTCCAAGTGCTGGGATTAACGGTGTGCACCAGCACTGCCTGGCAATTTCTTTTCATTTATAAGTACATGGCTTCATGCAATCCAGGCTGGCCCTGAATTGCTTTTGTGGCTAAGGACAACCTTGAACTTCTAATCTCATTGCCTGTACCTCTGGAGTGCTGAGAACACTAGTGTGAGTCGCCACAAAGTTTGTGTGGTGCTGAGGGATGGTACTTAGACTTCATACGTGACGGGCACATAATACCTGAGCCCTTGAGATGACTAATGCTGGGCTGCTGGACCCAAGGATGGTGATTTGTGTTTTTGCATGTCTACGGTCCTCTGAGTTTCTCCCCTATGAATGCTTTATGGCAAGTGAAAACTAATAAACTCTTATTCCATGTCCCCTGGGGCAGGCCCCTGAGGAGAGATGATGACGGCACCTTTGTGTGTGCACTGATATCTAATGAATGGTATTTTCTGAATTCTACATAAAACACAAACAACTGTGATACAGAGGTTGTTTACACGTAAGGGATATAGCTAGCGACACATGACCCAACAGTGTATGTAACCCACACAGGGAGCAGTGGCAGAGAAGATGTCACTGCATGTAACAGGTATCACATATGAAAATGAACCTGTTCTCAGGTTCCTTCCATGGTAAGAATTGTCTTAATCCGGACAACGCAATGGCACCATTTACATTAAACTAATGTAATCCATTTGTTTCCTGATGATTTCAAAGTTTGACCTTTTACCGTTTATTTGTGCCTTTTTTATAATTGTGTGTAAACAAGAAAAGGCTCTTTTTCGTTTACAAATCTAACATAACATTACAATACAAATAATAAGCCAATCCATGACACCCACAGCATTGCTTTTTCTTTGGAAGTAACCCATACAACTTAACAAACACTTGACTAATGTATACTTCTGTGTTTCCTAAAGTTGTTTTTTTTAACGTTTATAAAATTATATAAGCAAGTAATTTTTTTCTTCTTTGTGTGTTTGTGTGTGCGTGTAGTACATGTTTATGCATGTGCACAGATGTCTGTGTGTACACGGGGAAGCAGAAAGACAATGATAGGTGTCTTCCTCTTCACTCTGCATCTTAGTTTTTGAGACAGGATCTCTCACAGGACCTGGAACACACGTACTCAACTGTCTGGCTAGGGAGCTTCAGGAACCTGTCTGTCCCCTCTAGCCTGGCACTGGGATCAGAGATTCTGCTGTGTGTGCTTTCAGGTGTGTGCTGGGCATCTGAACTCAGCTCCTCATCCTAACACAGCCAATGCTTTGCAGACGGGAACGTCACCTGTAGCAGGAATGGCAGGGCCACCTCTAAATAAACACCCAAGGGCCACACAGCCTCAAAAGCATCTCCTGCAGGAGGACCTAATTGAGGACTGCCTGAGAGACCAAAGATTGCTGGCACAGACAATGTCAGCCAATCTGGAACTGCTGTTTAGAAGAGACGCTTTCTTGGGACCAATGGGGCTCAGGTGGAGGGTATTAAAGGAGCTTGCAGCAGTGCTCAGATGAGCAATGCTGTGTTTCTTATCTGTTCCTGGAGTCTGTACCCTTGACTCCAGCCCACCTCACCTCCAACCCCCAAGGGCAGATAGTAATCCAGGAACAAGTAACATTGCCTCAGCCCAGTTCCCCCCTTCTTCTTAATGTTATATAAAAAGCAATATTCTAAAGAAAAAGCTTTGTACAACATGGAAACAGTAAAGTTCGTTATGTCTGAACCAACTGTTCAAGCTAACTTAGTTTAGCCATGAACGTGACTCTGCTGTTTCTGCTGATTCTGTTTTCTGCCACACGTAAGCCTGGCTAGTACATCGTCTCCTTACTGCTCTTTTACAGTCTGTGACAAATCCCAAAGTGTGCAACCTGGCACAGTTGGAGGGGCAAAACCAATTTATTTCTACCTCTCAGGCCATGTGACTTCTGTCACATTTCTTACTCTTCTGAACCAAAACACTTCCGCTATATTTCTCATCTCCTTGAGACCAGCAAAATCTAAACACTAGAACCCAACAGAGGGGAAACAGGCAAGCATCCGACTCTCACTCCTTACAAACAGAGATGTAACAATCTCCCCCAAATCTGAGTACTTGTTTATCATTGTTAGGAAGGTAACTCAGCACTTCCCCAAGGATCCGAGATAAGTTTGATGCTTAAAAATCAATTTGATTCCACAGTAACAGAATTCAAGATGGAAAAAAAATACAATATTTTAGTAGGCAAAACCAAAATACATTCAGTGAATTTCAACCCTCACTCAAAACAAATGTTCAGTAAACTAAGAATAGAAAATGATTTCCACAGTTTGAGAAAGAGTAGCTATGACACACAGAGAAAATCGTATCTTGTAGTTAGATAATGTCTCCACCTAAGATCATGGACAAAGGACCATGATACAGACTCAGTACTCTAGCAGAAGTGTTAACCTTTGTAATAAAACAACAGAAATAAATAGAAAGCAACACACACACACACACACACACACACACACACACACAATGAAACACGCCTGTTTGCAAATGACTTCAAAAACCACAAAGAATATATGAAAATACTAGAATAACTAAATTTACCTGTTAAAGAGATAATAAAATCAATATAACAGTCAATGGCACCTTCTTGAGTTCACAGGTTTATTCTGTGTTATTAATGACTCTGAATCCAGTGAGTATTCCATACACACATGTTGGGGGGAGGGTGGGGGACTGGGGCATGGGCAACCTATCAGTGGCCATATCCCTAAACGAGGGCAATCCTGCCTCTCTCAGTAGCCACCCCTTCCCAGTCCATGCACAGTGCTGACCGGCTTGCTCTCGAGCAGGTCACAGCCATAGCTGCTGTGCTGATACACACGACAATCATGTCACATGCAGAGTCACCGTCCCACACCACAAGTTTAACTTTTGGGTGACAAACTAGTATTTATAGGGTAAAAGGTAATGCTCCAATATGTGTTCTACACTGTGGGATGATTAAACAAATCTAATTAACACATCTATTCCTTTTATATACTAGCTGCAAACCACTGGGGCAATTTAAAGTACAATTCCACTTACAAATAGTGGCAGATAACCTATATAACAAATAATAAAAAATACAAAATAATAACAAGGGAAACATACAACAGATAAAAACACATGCAACTGAAAAGTTAAAAAACCACTGGTGATAAAAAAAAATTAAAGAGAATTATGAATGAAAATATATACCATGTTCATGGACCAGAAGACCCAACATAAATAACATCAGTTAACTCTAAACCTTAACGCTTTAGAATTGGCGTTCACATCCTAAAGTTCGCATGGAAACAGAAATAATGCAGAGAATGACGCTGAGATGCTGAAGTAGCTTCGAGATTTACTATAAAGCCACAGTCACTAAGTCAGTGTGATCCAGCACAGACATGAGCAGCCTGGACAGTGGATCGGAGCAGCTGTCCACATCAGGCACCCAGAGGGATTTGAGTTTTGAAAACAAATACTAAAGAAACCCAATGGGAGGGGTGGGGGAGGAAGAAAATCTCTTCACGACAAACAGCACCAGAATAAGGAAAAGACAAAAATCCCAGATTCTCAACCTCCACTTGACAGCATGCATAAAGTCAATATAGGATAGGCTTAAATACAAAGGTTAAATCATGAATTTATTAGAAGATAAAATAATCTGGGCAGTCAATAAATATTATAGGGCCATGTAATAGAATAACATCAAAGAAAAAAGGTTCTCTAGGTTAGAGTTCATAGAAATTAAAATTTTCTGCTGGCTTTACATAGAAGCCCTTAAGGACAAATAGTCACAAATACCTATCAGAAAAAGTACCACCATCTGAAAATGGGAAGAATGCTTAAAACTTAACAGTAAGAAGGAAGCACCCTTTTCAAAACACACCAAATGTTTTAACACGTTACAAAGATAAATGTGTAAAATGCCCAATAAGCACATGTTAAATATTCAGCATCGTTAGTTATGCAAAAAAAAACTCAAAATAAAGCTACAATAAAGCATTTTATTCAGCTCTGCGATGGTTAAAACAAAGACCAGCAACTTCATATGCAGAGCAAACACTGAGCCTCTCCTGTGCTGATTGGGGACTACACTGGGGAAAACGTAGACAGTGTTTTACAAAAACCACACAGATGGCTAGGCACAGTAGTGCAAGCATTTAATTCCAGTTTAACTATCTCTGTTAGTTCAAGGCCAGCCTGGTCTACAAAGTGAGTTCCAGGACAGCTCTGGCTGTTACACAGAAAAAAAAACCTGTCTTGAAAAAATAAAAAGCAAAACAACAAACCACACGTATGTTCTACTCAATGACCATCATAATCAATCACACCTAATATCTAAGTGAAGACCTATGACCGCCATCAAGGTTGCACTGCTAAGGGCGACACACAGGATTAGGGGGAATGGAGTGTGGAACTGGCCCAGAAGCACCCCGAAAAGCAACTCTGCCAGTATCAGAAGGTCCTATACAAGAGGCCTAGGACATCCGTGCTGCTTACTGATGGTGTGTCCCAGACACGACTAGGAAGATACGCCCGTGCGATTCTGACAACACGCCCACCCAAACATGATCTCATAATGACAAGGACAGCGCCACAAGGCACACCCCAAGAGTAAGTGCTACATGTGGCTAGCGGCTGCTGAGAGTGGAAGGATCTGTCTTCTCCAGGGACTAGCTCCTGTGTAGCTTGTCTAAGCATAAATGGTCAACCCTTGACATGTGTATGTAAAGTGTACTGCTACACAAACTCAGTGGTGTGTGTGTGTGTGTGTGTGTGTTATGTGCAAAGCACTTGTGCAAAGCAACAATAATAATCAGAAAAGAGGTAATGTATCTGGGAGGGAGAGGGGCAGACCAGGAAGTCTTGGTGAGTGCCAGGAGTGATATGAGTTCTCGTGTATGAAGTCTTCAAACTATGATCAGATAATGTCCTGACAATAACCCCAAACAAAATGACTCCTGCATTCACTGACAGGAACACAGTCTAACAGCCTAGACAATGAAGTACCAGAAGGAGTAAGAAACGAGGGTCCACTCTTGGTATATGCAATGGCATAATCACAAAACACTGCTGAGAGAAAATGAAAGCCTTAGGCCCAGGCACACTAGGCCTTCTGACGCTGTGGTATCTTAGGCCCAGGCACATTTTAGAGCTCGGCATTATGGTCCCACTTTCCCTTCCACCTCTCGTCTCTCCTTCCATCCGTTGCTTTTCATTCTTTAACTCAGGAGAATGTCTGGGGTGCAGACTGAATGGAAATGTTCTCAGAATGAAGGCTGTTTACTAGATATCCTCCCGCTGACCTCAGGGGAGCAGAGTGTAAGCCAGGAGGTTGTGTTCAGTTGATGTGTTCCTCTATAGCTTGGGTCCCACACTGTGTTATGGAGGAGGCCATTTAACCAGTGTTTCATTCAGAAGCTCAATGCCGCCATGTCGTTACTTTGTAAGTTATAGACTGCTTTCTTAGTCACACTTTAAGCCTCTCCGATGGGTCTGCATCTGACTGGGAGCTCTTCTTTTATTTCTTGAGCATGAGATGTATGGCAGTCACCAAAATTGGAGGAGCAGAGATCAAAGTGCAGAGTCAGGTGCTACCGATGAGTAGTAGATAGAGAGTCAGAATCTCTGTCTGTCTGTTGTCTGTCCTATCTATCTACCTATCTATCTATCTATCTATCTATCTATCTATCTATCTATCTATCATATCTGTCATTTATCATCTGTCTTTCATTTATCTATTGTATCGTCATCTATCTCTCTCTGTCAATCTATCTATCATCTATCAATCATCATCTATATCTAGCTACCTATAACTTATCTGTCATCTATCTATCTGTCTTGTATCTACCTATCATCTATGTATCATTTATCTACCTATCACTTATCTATCATCTATCTGTCCTCTACCTATCATCTATCTATCTACCTACCATCTATCTATCTATCTATCTATCTATCTATCTATCTATCTATCATCTACCTATCCTCTTTCTGAATTAGTCTGTAGCCCAGGTTGTCCTTGAACCCAACCTGATGCTCCTGAGCCAAATGCCCAAGTGCCTAGATTATAGGCGTGGGTTATCAGGCTTGGCTGGAATTTTGGATTTCAATGCAGTCCAATCATCAGAGCATCAATGGATCAGTCAGTTCTACCCCTGTGTACCTTGCTTTTCCCATTTTCAAAGCAAGATAACCAAGTCCCTACAATCCTCAATATCCTCTCATTTGCTGTACAATATACTTTGCTTTTTAGAATTATAACTTTAAATATCAGGAATGATGACCAAGGGCAGAATGAATCCACAGGCAGAGAGAGGTTCTATGCTCCCAAAGGCACTGGCCTCTCTGTTGATCCAAAAAGTTCATGGACCCAGAGTCAACCCTGACCTGTAGCAGCCAACATAGAGGTCTGTCCCCAGCCAGGGAGACATGTTATGTCAGGGATGCACAGTGGGCTGGGAGAAGTGAAGCAAGAAACTGCCTTTTCCCAAATAATAATCCCCTCACTATCCCAAATCAAAGAGGCCACCACTGCCAAAGGTCGGCATTACACTCAGAAAAATGCCACCATTACTGGCCAACACCAGTGCCAGCTAGCCCACTGGCATCACTCACGATGAAGCCATGATGACAGTGAGCAATCTATTTCTGCAGATTGTGAGGAAGAACCAAGAAGCTAAGTGCATTAAAATTTGCATGGTTTGCATGAAATATGACGGATCAGGCAGAAAGTTCACGAGGCACAGTGAGAAAGTGCTGTTTACCAAGGCTTGCCAATTTCCGGCTATCTTTCTGCTCTTCTTTGTGGGGCCGCAGAACAGAGCTCACACTCGTTCCCTCTCTCTTTCTGACTTGATTAATTGCCATGTTAACACAACCACTGATCTTCTCCAATAGTCTCCCTCTAATGTATTAGGCCAGCAAATGAAAAATGAGCACAAGGCGCCAAGCTCTTCCCAGGGGTAGGCAGGCTTTTCTGGAAGCTCACACCGACAGTCATCTGATATCTGAGAGGATCAGGTGGCAAAATCTGATCACACGGGTTGTGACCCTTGTAATTGATCCTTCATGGGTCTGGCCTTTTCCAGCTGAGGTGCAAAAAATTAGATTTAAGATCCATGTGCAGGCTGTTTGGAGACCATTTTTCCTATCTGCACACGTTTTAGACCTATTGTATTACACGGTGTGCGTTTCCTGCTGGGCCCCCTTTTTTACATTCTACAGAACTACTCGAAGCCTGACGCTGCATCTAAGCTTCGTGGGGCTGTGAACATGGAAAGCATTCTGAACACTTACAGATTTGTAAATAGTTCTTCCACATGGTGGACACAGTTTCCAAGGTTAACCACAAGTCAAGGGCGGTCTTGATCTGTTTCCTAACACGCATACAGTCTCCTGCCTTTATCCCACCCCTCCCCAACTGTGTCCATACCTTAAAAAATTAGATGTCTCTTGTAAGTGGTGTGCTAGTCCCAGGCTTGCTGCCACAGTGATTAAGAGTGCTGTCTCAGCAAATGAGATCATTACATTTTTCATTAACCTTTCCAACCTCCCCCACCTTTTTCTTTTGTTATACACCAGATCCTCGAAATTTTCTATTTGTTTGTGTCCAACTAGGTCTGAAACAAAGGCATGGCAAATAATCCCAGGTGAAGCAGGAGTCAGCACTGCAGGGGACCTGCCTGAGAAGTTGTAGTACCTCCTCGTGTGTCAGACATGGGGACAGGCACTTAGAACTCGGTGGCTGGGTTCCCACCTAATTTTTATTTTGGCAGTTTAGCATTATTTAATGGCCCCGGCTACCAGGGAACTGGCTTTTTAAAATCTCTTTCAACCTAATTATAATTACAGTGTATAAATCATGGAATGATCAATTATAAAAATCCTGGGTTCATAAATATTTAACTTAGCATTTAAATCCACACTGCAGGAGTGCACGAGATTTTGGAGGCCATCTCTCTCTCTCTCTCTGCAAACAACTGCTTTATTACAGCCCCGCTGCCAACAACTGCAAATGGCATCAAGTTTGTCTTGTAGCACACTCCAGCACATATCTGGGCATAATGCCTCTCCGAGTGCTAAGACGCCATGGTTAGTCTCCTCTTCAACATGCACACCCTCCATTAAAAAGATTTTTTTGATTCCTATCACCATCCCTTAATTCCTCAAGTTAGGAGGCATGATTATAATATTAGACATAAAAACACTCATCAAAATATATTCTATCCAACGAAAGATTGATTCCAAGATAATTGAGGTCAGACTTGTTTGCAAATGTCTTGTGACATGTGCAAATGTTGAAGCAGAGAGGAAACCATCTTCTAGGCAGACTCAAGCAAAACAGCTAAACATTTTTCAGCAAAAATCATAAAAGCATAATTGGATTTCAATTTAGAAATAGTGGGCCTAAGACAGGCCATTTTTAATAATCTAATTATGTGCTCAGGGCCTACCCCAGAACTCAGCCATGGCTACAGAACTATTAATTGCATTCAATCCTGCTGCATCTTCAACCATGAAATTTGCTATTACATGTAGGACTGGTTTTCAGTTATGGGCCTCTCTTCTCCAACCTCAGATGCTCTTATGCCATCCAAATGTGCCTGCTCTTCTCATTTTCCCAAAGCAAAATCTCTTAATGACTTCTCTGGACCAGAAAAGTAGCTCAGGCTTGTGGTCTTTCCACAAACATCATATAAAGCAAGGCTCATAAGTATTTCCCGTTTTTATGAAGGCATAGAGAACAGCCCTTGCTTTTCCCTGATTTTCATTAATTAAAGGTATTTAATTGCTAACATCTCATTAGCAGTAAAATTAATGAGTACTTCAACTATCGGAAGGATCTGCATGATAAAATAAACCTAATTCATTTTATGGAGTACAAAAAGTAAATCCACTAATATTCAGCCTCTGCAGGCGCTACTGGTATTTAGTGATGTCAATGGTAAAAGACTAAATACATCTTCAAAACAGGTGCTGCTTCTCCTCAGGGAAGACAGCAAATACAGGCCAGCAAACTAATAAGGACTTCCCTCACTTTCAACCAGCATACTGCCACAGAGAAGACCAATTAGAAAAATAGGAAATAGCAGCTTAAAAATTAATCTTCCAGGTTACTGTTAATTAAAAAAAAAAAACTGTCCATAAGATAACGAGCCTGCATTTTTTAAGGTGACTGTGATGCCTTTGGACCAAAACAATGATCAGAATGGCATGATAATGGCATGATTACCCTCAAGGTGCAGTAGTGGCACACACACCTCAGCAGTAACCAACAGCTCTCTAAATGGACTTAAGATCCATTCAACAGGAGGGAAATCACTCCCAGTCCTGGAAACCCAGCCAACTACCCTGGGGTCATGGGCCTTAGAGAAGAATCTACTGCTGGCACTTTACCAGTATAATTTGTAACTGCATCTGGATTATTTTTCTTTATACCCACAGATGAATGTTTCTCTCACCACCCATTAGAGAAACTTCTCTTTGTAACAGATGGAGACCATTACAGAAAACCACAATCAACTAAAATGTAGAATTAGAGAATCACATGGTGCCCAGCCCCAGCTGATACATTTACAACAAAACCCATGCACCTAAAACAAAAGGAACATCACTGGAGAGGACACAGAAAGACTGCAAGAGTCAAAGGTCAGGCTGCATCCCCCAGAAATGACAGGAAAGCCACACACATGATACCTCAATAATAATGGCTCCATAAACAAGACCTGAAGTACAACACCAACAGACATGGAAAGAAGAAATATCACAGGGCAACACCCACTGACACAGAACTACAGGCAACTAAGGAACGCTCAGAGTGGGAGAAATATTCTGCCTTAGAGATGAGCCACCTAATCGGTTATTCAATACCAAAGGGCAGTCACAAGGAATACTTAGTGGACTGGGCAGTTATGCATGCACACATGCATACCCAACATACACACAGACACACACACACACACACACATACCCAACATACACACAAACACAGACACACAGACACACACACAATCTATATACACACACGATATACACACATACATATACACAATACACACACATAACATACACAGAGACACAGAGACATATACACAATACACACACACAATACACACATACCCAACATTCACACATACACAAACACACACCCAACATACACACACACACACACACACACACACACACACACACACACAGCCCCAGGAATGAGGCTTAAAAGCCAAGTGTAATTAAGTGGTGAGTGTGGAAAAAAGTAGGTTATTGTAATGTTAGACAATGCTTAGCAGGAGAAAGGAAGGGGTGAATCTTCTATGTTAGGGCTTTTTTTTTTTTTTTTTTTTTGTTCCTGTGGGTGACTGATAAATAACTTCTGACAACAATTACCTTATGAGGGGTTTTCAAAATGGTGATCTACCAGAAGATCCTGGGATATGTGTTTCTAAGTATTTACACACACACACACACACACACACACACACACACACACACAAAATAGACCATGATTTCAAGAGCAAGCAAGGAAGGCTATATGGGGGAATTAGAGGGAGAAAAAGGAAGATAGAAACGATAGGATTTTTAATTGAAAATATACAAAAGAAACGTCTAATGTAAAGCATCATGGGAAGGTGAAACGTTACCTCAAGAAGGCTACCAGCTCTCTGGAGACTTCAGAAGCTCTCTCCTAGTAGTCTGAGAGGTGCTTTTAAAAATCTCTGAGCAATCCTGCATCAGGGATGGTTTGTAAAAATATTTTAATTATTTGAGTGTTTTTTTTCTGTGTACCACCTGCATGCAGTGCCTACAGGGGTCAGCAGAGGTCACCAGATTCCCTAGAACAGAAATTGTGAGTTCCATCTGGGTGCTGGGAATTGAACCTGTGTCCTCTGCAGAGTAGCCCAGTGTTCCTGACTGCTGAGCTACCAGGAATGAGGTTTAAAAGCCAAATGGTATTTTGCTGGGTGATGATGTTGAACAAATGCTTAGGAGAAGAAAGGAAGGGCTGCATCTATGTTGGAGCTTTTCTGTTCCCATGGGTGAAGGATAAATTGATAAATTGCTTCTGAGAACAATTACCTGATGATGTGTCTCAAAATGGTGTTCTGCCTGGGATAAGTGTTCCTAAGGTGGCTACCTGGGAGGGGTATGTTTGTTTGAATGTATGTTCTGTGAGCTCTTTATCCAATCACGATGTTATGATCCTAAAGTGGAGGGAACTGGATGCAACCAGAAGATGGGCAAGGACTCGAAGGTTGCTTGTATCCAAAACTCTCAAAAAATTATCCTGGCCTCTGATAGACACACAGAGAAGACTGCACTTGAAAGGCAAGGCATACGCTGAACCGTGAGGAAGGATGAGACTGAAGATCCTGTTAAGAGGCTGAGCGGATGCTGAGATAATGAATCTGTGGTGATGTCCTGGTTGTCAGGGCCTCACAGTGTGGATTTCAGCAAAGATAAGCTAAATATCAAGCCTTTATTTTTAGTTAAAGAGCATAAAATTCAATGCGTTTCCTCCCACGAGCCTATTTACATACCTGCTGTGGTACCTATTTGCTTTCACCTGCGTTCCAATTAATACCCCATTAAGCCGCTCCACCTGCAGTGGCTTTTCCCTTAGCCACAGCCCCAGAACCATCACTCATTTGCTACAGCTCAACTGTTTCTTTTGGGAAGATAAACAGGGGCTGCATGAATAATAATAGCAACTCTTTGTATTTAAAGGGCTCTGTGTTCACAAAAGGAGGTAGCCAGGAGCTGTGGTCAGGACAGAAGGAGCCGGTCTGTGGGGAAAACATTTGGAATAGTGTGGCTACATTCCAGAAGATACCAAGATGCCGGTGGAAAAGGAATGGCTCTGAGTGAGTCAGATATGTGGATTGACTCTGAATCCTATGTTTGTTGTTTTTTCTAATGTACACGGTGTGTGTGTGTGTGTGACGAGGGGGGTGAAGAGTGGACAAGCTGACACAGTGGGACTTCCTGTGTGTTCTTCTGTGTGTAGACTTACACACGTGTGTGCTGGTGCTGTGAAGGCCTAGGGCTGACCTCAAGCATCTTCCTCTCATCACCCTCCACACCTTGAGGCGGGGTCTCCCACTGAACCTGGAGCTCACTGACTGTGCTACTCTAGCCAGCTTGCTCCCTGGATTGGGTCTCTATTCACCTCAAAGTGCAATCACAGTGCATGGCCAAGTCTACCCAGCTTTCCTGTCAGTTTTAGGATTCCCAACTTTGGTCCTCACTCTTGTGTGTCATCTCCCTAGACAAGGGTTTCCTGTCCAGCTAGATGAGTGACATTTTGTTTGGGTTTTATGGTGTCCTCCTATTTGCAGTAAGTATTACAATTTCTCTTTGGTATAAACAGATTTTAGTGTTCCACCATTCTTTCCCGGAGTTATCAAACCTGGCTATCTTTAAGATCCTATTTCAAACAGCTCCTGTGACTCTGACAGGCACATTTGAGAGCTGGAAGACCTTCCACAGCACAAACCTTTTCCTAAGGTCTTTTGCCTGCATGGCTATTTATCTCCATGGCAAACCTGCCTTTCCATTTCCAGTTGCTTCTGGACACACTTTCAGAATTGTGGTCCTTAGGAGGTGTGTTCTGGTAAATCAGTCCTTCAGCTCTTCCTGGGAAGATCCAGTTGACAGTCTTTGTCCACGGCTTAGTAAAGGTAGACTAGATGAATGCAGTATGCATACGTTCAAGGTGGCTTAAGGTGAAGCACTAATAGCGGGACAACCTTCTCTCCTCTGTTTTCAGGAGCCCACCCATCCTCTGAGCTGTAGACGCAGAACATAGCAGAATGGGCAGGATTGTGTGTATCCATACATCAGCATGGCTTGGTGAACAGTGAGCCTTATTTAATGGGCTGATGGGAAGCTCTCCCCGATGCCCCCTCCTCTCTCCCAGTCTCTGACTTTAAATTGAAAATAAATACATTCACACCTGTACCCTCTGATCCTTGTTAGATTCCTATTTGAAAGACTATACCAGTTAGTTCAAAGACTGCTCAAAGCCAGGTGTTTTTACATGAAAATTCCTCATTCAGGACCTCCACTACTTCTTGGTAACTTGAAGGTTCAGCTCTGTCTCTCAGAGGATTTGCAGAGTAAATACAGTTCTAGCCTTATGGTACTGGGCACCAAGCCATGTCAAGGAAGGGAGGTTCTCCCTTACCTGGCGACTGTCCAAGAACTGCTGTGAGCCTGTTGAGGCAGACGGGTACCACAGCTTCTGCTGCATGTAGAATGTAGCTTTCCATAGGTTCTCACACCAGACTATCAACTCATATTCCTGATTACATGGATATTATGTAAATTAAAAATCATGGGTTTATTGAGAACTATGTCAACACCCAAAGCTCCTATTTCCATTAGGATGTTTCTGAGATAAAAAAAACAACTACAACTGAAGTCAAAACGCGTGTGTTCTGAAAATTCCTCCAAGCCTCCAAGTGAGCCTTTTCTAATAGAGCAAGGTAACACAGCAGCTAGCTTTTGTGAGCAATGTCCACATGAATGGTTCCATTTAACTCTGGGCTGAGGCTAATGTGAGAGTTGAGGTCAGGTTGATTCCATCAGCTTTATGCCTGGAGAGATCAGAGTGACCTTCAAGGCAAGTGCCCTGGATCAGGTCAACCACTAAAGCTGCACCCAGCACCCCGGGGACTTGCCAGAGGTACAGGGTCACCCTTTGGTGAGGGCATTCCTGCACGGGAGAAGCAAAAACTACCACTCTCTGGACAGGCAGTCATACTGGGCTTCTGTATAGAAGCCACTGAGGGCTGAAAAGCTGAAGTGGAGGTTTTCCCTATAGGATGTCCTGAATTCCCGTCCTTGTACTAATGAAGCAGGCTCAGTATGTATGGGGGGGAAAGAGATTTTGTTTTCAGACAGACACAGAAAGAATCACAGGAGCATCATCTCTGTGACTGTATTCTTACACATCACTGCACAACACGGGTACTAATGAGTCTTCTGCCCTTTCGGCCTTAGGAAACGGTCTCCGGAGAATCTGTCCTGACATGTCTGTCTAGAGCTGCCAGCAAAGATAGGACAGTCTCTTCCTTCCTAGGGGCAGCAGCTAATGAGTCTACCCAAGAGCGTTGGGAAGATGCTACAGTATAAGCCGCAGCTGGATGTGGCTCCTGGTCTAGGGACACAAAGCTCAAAGTCAGGGCATGTGACCTGGGAAGGAAGAGGACATTTATGTGAGCCAGGGCGTGCCTTCTAAGAAGTTCTTGGATGGAAAACAGAAAACAGAAGCCAAATTGGCTTTTGGGTGGGAAATTTTGGTTTCTCCTAGTTTTTAGCTGGTTTATTGTGTGAGACAGCAGACTATCAATGTCAGATTCAAGAGTTATTAGTTTTAATTTTTAAAAAAGTTTGCCTTTAAAGCCTCCCACAAACCCTGGAAGGATTTCAATATGCCTAGTGTTGTAAACAGGACCACACTTGGAGAATAGAGTGTGGTTGAGGTTCAGAGTTCAGAGACAGAAATCTGAGAGAAACTGAAGATGAAACGTGGCTCTGGAGAAGTTAAGTCAAGGGCCACAGAGACCAAGATGCTCAGCAGGGGAAACCACTTGACACTAAACTTATTTATCCCCAGAGCCCACATAGCAGGAAGGGAGAATCAACTCTTACTGGCTTATCTTCTGATCTCCTCATTTGTACTGTGGCATGTACACACACACACACACACACACACACACACACACACACACACACACACTTTAAAAGAAAAGACAAGTCAAACAAAGTTCCAGAAATATTAGTTAAACTCTGAAACCAACCCCTAGTTTCAGCGTGGTATCTGCATATTAGGATGGGAATAAAGACAGGGGAGGTCTCACTCTTCATTTACTTAGATTAGAGGTTTCCTCTGTGTAGTGAGTACTTCTCTAAAGGGCCAACAATTCTTTTGAGAGAAGTGAGAAAGAAAAACTTCAAATGTGACTGGAAGCCTTCCGCAGCCTTCTGTGGGAAGAGGGCAGACCTCTGTAAGAGCTGAACACGGCCTAGGGGAAAGGTATCTACCCAAGATTAGTGTGTCAGTAAACACATAAAGTACAGAAGCCCCACACATTTGACATTTGAAGAACAAAGCTATCCATCAATGTCCTGGCACGGATCGATCAGACAGAATTCTACAGCTGAAAACCTAATAGTATGACGGTAATAATGTAGCCATAAAACCTCTAGTCTATAATTGACTACTTCCACCTGACGTGAGCACGTCTCACACAGTGACTGATGCCCACCTAAAAACTTTGTTTGTGTCGAACAACAATCAGTTACACCTCGCACAATTCTCAGTGGATAGCTTGTGCTGGATAATGGCCTAGTAGCAGACAGGGAGATGGCAGGGGCCAGGGCTGGGGTCAGGGGGTGGTACAGGTGTGTAGCACTTAACAGTTAGTCTCAGGGACTCAGTTGGCTGCCTCCTATGGAAGGGTGAGGAGGGATGAGTTTGCCTCTAGCTGACAAAGCCGCCAAGTTAAGATGGAGAAGACCATGGGGTCAGTAATGGTGGCAGTGTCATGTTGGCATGTTCTTCCTTGGGGCATCTAGGTCTTGGTGGTATGTGATATAATGGACGTGGTGCTTTAAATCACTGTAAGAGATCAGGGTCTGTCTCCTGGCAACATATGAGCCTGTGAGCACAGGGTTGGGATGGAGAGCAATGCTAAGCTTCTGGGCTTTCTGTGACAGCAGGGTACCACACCAGTGATCCTCATGGATGAGATGTACATGGTGGGCTCTCAGCAGTGAGACCTTCAGTGGAGGAAGGAAGCTTCCTGTTGCTGACAAAGAACAGAACCACCAATGGCACCACAATAGATAAAACAGGAAGTGCAGGATCACTCACGTGGGGCATCCGTAATCCGTGGTCACCTTAATGATCAAGTTCACCGATGCCCCCACGCCTCACGACACAGCAAAGATGGCGTTACCTACCTCATGGTGTTGATTTTTAATCCAAAGTGAGGTTTTATTGGTACACGGTGAAGACAACATCCCCTTGATAGCACTTAGTATCGTATCCGAGAACCCCACTCTTCCCTTCAATACTCAGAAGAGAAGCCCTCGGTATCCTTCAACTCACTGCCCCAATGGAAACCTCATTCATGCCAGATCTACCCATGTCTCACTATCCTTGAAATCCATAAGATCTTTCTGGTTCCCAAACTGTATTTTCAAATTCTCAGTTTTCAACTGCCAGTTGCTACCAAAGGCATCTTCTTCTTTTTTCTTTTCAGCCACAGTGTACGAGTTCATTGTAACTAAAAATTTTAATTAATATGTCCAGTGGCTTCTAATGGACTCTGGGTGTGTGTGTGTGTGTGTGTGTGTCGGGTTGCTCAGCTGCCCTTTGATGTATACTTAAAGGTAATTGGGTAGTCTTACTGATGTATTTTTAAAGAGCTGGCTATTGATTAATAATGTTTCAGTATTAATATAACCACTTTGTGTGGAGCAAGGAACACCAACAGTGGAAAACCCATATTTATCTGCAAATTAACAACTCACTATAGATCTGTTACTTTAAGCTAAATGGGGTGCATCCACTCATTCCATTCCATTGGGGACTGGGCCCCTCATAATAAAGATTAAAGCCAAGCCTGGCCTTATTTTTCCCCTGCATGAAATGAATGCTATTTGCCGTGTCATGCCCTAGTGCAGTTGAAGAATAGATGCAGTAAAGCCTAGGTCCACTTCCCACTCTGACAGGCTGGTATTTTTAATGCCTTACTTGATGAAAATGCTTCATACTGTGGGAGCTTTAATTGCTTCCTGGGCTGAGCAGAATGAAATAAAAAAAAAATGACTGTGCCATTCAGGATGGAGGAGGGATGATCTCAGCTTTATCCCTGCTTAAAACTGGTTGTATGGTTCATATACTCTGAGCGTGCGCTCGTTCAAATTGAATTACTGCAGAGGGGAAAGCCGAGGTATTCGAGAGACTTGTGATGAACCGGGTCTTATGGCTGGGTTTCAGACCACTGGGCAGAGCTGTTCTCAAACTGTAACCGTCAATTCCACGACTTTTTCCCTAACACCTGGAAGACCACTAGCTCTACTAAGAAGTGGGTTGGAATCTTTAGTTGTCTTTAGCATAGACTGTCCAGCCCACTGACCCTTGGGCAGACTACAGAAACAAATGGTTGAGTATCCAAGACGGTCTATAAACAGCTTTGATGAGAGTTTCCATGCTGCAACCCCATATTTCTTTGTCATCTTGCTCTGAGCTGATGGCAAGGTATCTGTCCAGGCCTTGTATCTACCACCTGAACATTAGTCAGATTCGCAGAGAGAAAATGTCACTAGCTACCATGGCTCCTCGCCCAACTGTAGTCTTTCTTCCCTGCAGTGATTGTGGAAAATTTGACAATGCTCTGGAAAAACTATGGGAAGAAAGTCAAAATCCTTCAGTAAGAGCTTGAAGTCAGAAGCACCTGAGAAGGACGGGAATAGGCAAACCCAGTTGTCTGGATCCCAGTTCTAGTGGAATGCTCTCCCATGAGGCTGTGACTCAGTCTGATGGCTTTGCTAGAGGAGGTGTGCTGAGCTGGGGTTTCCCCATCACTGCTCTAGTTGGCAGAATGGAATGACAGGCTATCAAACCAGTAATGCTTCCGTTTCTTTGAACATAAGAATCATCTCAAGAAGCAGGGACTTTGCTCCCAGTCTGGCTTTGTGGGTATATCTGGGTGATCCTCAGGAATCTTTAATTCCTCCCGTGTGATTCTGCTAGACCAGACCTTACTACCAAAATAAAATGCTATCCCGGAAATCTCAGTGTATTAATAAGATAGATTTTCTCCATATAAAAGCTTCAGGTAGGCCAATGACAGCTTAAGCTCTGTGCACTGATAATTTGGTACCATTGATTAACTCATAGAGTTTATGCTGTTACCTATTCCGGTGTTTAGGCCAAGCAGTATAAAATTTGCCACTATTATTCCAAGACCAACCACACTGGAATTCAGTTTAAGTTGATGAATATCAACTGCATAAACGATGTTCTCTGAGCATTGAGTTGATTACTTATGAAGAATATAAGATAATATGAGCTGAAAAAATTCCCTTCTAACTAAAACCTTAATCTATCCAAATACTTTATATTATATATACTATATGTGAATCAAAGAAATTTGTAGTTGAAAGTAAATTTTAAATTCTCGAAAGGAATCAAAACTTTATAAAACGTTTAGAGGGAAGCAGATGTGGCAAGCTTAAGAGAAGAAAGAAACTGAAACAAGACATGAATACACCTTCACACCACAGAGAAAACACTGATACATTAACCCCATTAGGATGAAAAACTGGCAACAAAATTATTCCAAGGGAGAGATGCCCAAAGTCTTAAAGTGGCAAAAGACTAGAACCCAGAAGTCAGTTACATGGTCAGTCACATGGTCAGTCACATGGTCAGTCACATGGTGCTTGAAAGATCCATATGAACATGAAGATACAGCCCTTGGCGACTGATAATACGGTTATCTTGAAAAAAAAAAAAACCAGTGCATTGAGATAAAATTTTGAGGACACAAAAGATTGTAATTTCAAGTTAAAATAGCCAAGGAAGTGTATTTTTAAGAATTAAAAAAATCTTAGCACAGAGTTTCACTGTTCTGACAGAAGGTCTAAGGCAGCAACTGAACCTTAGTGTGGATGAATCTGAAGTCCTTTTCCTCCAGCTTCTGCCTCTGGAGTGGTAGGGGCTGGTTACATTGCAGGCCGGTGTGTTGCTAACACCCACTCTGGCAGTGCTTGGAACTGAACTCAGGGACTCTAGTTAACTAGGTGCTCTGCCCACTGAGCGACACTCAGCAGCCTTAGCAGCCTATTACTTAAAGAGATGCTAGAACTCAATCTTTATCCTGTTTTCATTTCACCAGTTTTGTTAAATATTATGATCCTTACTTTTATATTAAAATATCTATATCATAATATTATGCAAATGACAACCTCCTTTCAAATTACAGGAACTCAGGCTGATGTATCTCAGCTGTCAATTAAAAATGGAAGAGGAGGCACACGTTTCCACAATTCTTTTAGCAAACACTTGAGCAAGAGTTTGGAGATGCTCACTACAAAGAATGTGTCACTCACCTAAGTATGTCAGATTGTCATGTACATTGTTTACTTCCAATTAGTCATTATTAGGTCCCAAATGCTCAGTGACAGGAGACAGAAAATATAAACTATAATACAGTCATACAGCGAAACAATGTAACCCACACTGAGTAAGACTGCAATGTATTAAAAGGATAAATTTCACAACAGTGTTGGATAAGCAGGCAAGTGGTTACCAAGTGGTAACGTTTACATAAAAAGCAAAACTAGCACACAGGTGAGCACACACATGCACAGTACTCAGATGCCCATGTGTGCTGTGAAAATATAAAGATCTGAGGCTTGGTGGTTAAGAATACATACTGCTCTTCCAAAGGACCCAGGTCCAATTTCCCCCGCGGACGTTAGGCAGCTCATAATGACCTGTAACCCAAGCTCCAGGGGAGCCAATGCCTTCTTTCTGCACCTTCAGGCACTTCACTCATGCACAAAGACAGATGGACAGACACACAGACAGATAAGACACACAGACACACACACACGCACACTCATAATTAAAAAGTAATAATAAAATATTTTAATAAAACCTATAAAAACATATCAGAGAATGATCCGTAGGCCACAGATCACAACGTCTGAGTAAACCCCAGGTTGTCTTTGGCCAGCAGTTCTTACAACATAGGAGGTTGCCATTAAGAAAAGAAATGTGAAGAAGCCTCAGACAGGACTATGTGGTGTGTTTATAATTTTACAGACGACATCACTAAGTTCCTTCCTGTCTTAGTGAGGGTTTTACTGCTGTGAACAGACACCATGATCAAGGCAGCTCTTATAAGGATATCATTTAATTGGGGCTGGCTTACAGGTTCAGAGATTCAGTCCATTATCATCAAGGTGGAAACATGGCATCGTCCAGGCAGGCATGGTACAGGAGGAGCTAAGAGTTCTGCATCTTCATCTGACGGCTGCTAGCAGAATACTGACTTCCAGGCAGCTAGGATGAGAGTCTTAAGCTCATGCCCACAGTAACACACCTACTCCAACATGGCCACACCTACTCCAACAGGGCCACACCTTCTAATAGTGCCGCTCCCTAGGCCGAGCATATGCAAACCATCACGTTTCTCAATGGGAGAATGTTCTCAGTGTGAGCAGGTATCAACCAGAACAGAGTCACTTACGATCTGCCATGCTTACTGATTTGACATTTTTCCTTCCATGAGCTTCTGACATCCTGACAGACATTTCACACTTTGGCTTACTTTCATATTGCCAACATTAGGTGTGGGCAACCCAAGATTCACCCCTACATCCCTGCCACTATGTGACCTCTGATTCTTGGCCTTCACAGTCATGATTTGGGGTATCCAGGAAGCCACCGTATAGTCCCCACACTCTAGACACATTCAATAGTAACATCAGAGAAATAACTGGGCCTCATGCTACATCTAAATTCAGTTCACCTCCATCCTTACCTCACCCCCAGAGGTGTTCAAATGCCTGAGTTGCACCACCCTGCTGGGCAAGAGGAAACATCTAAGGAAGAAAGGTCAGACTGTAGCAAGATTGTTCACCACCAACTGCAGTGGAAATCTTTTCTGTAGTTTTCCAGTTTTTAAAAAATCTAAACACGTGGCTGGGGCCTCTCCTGAGACTTGGAAGGAAAAAGTTGGGTGTGGCAGGGTACAAAGGGGGGGTGTCTGAATCTTCAAATTAGATTCACCCAAGGCATGGCAAAGTGACACAATAATTTCTGTGAGTGAGGGAGAAGGAGAAATGTGAGGACTGTATATTTAGCTGAATTAGCGGGTATTTGTGTGCACACGTATCTTGTATACGCTTGTCTGTATATGTGGGACACTATACACTATATTGAGATAGGCAGACAACCCTTAGTGTGCACATTCTAAAGTGTGCGGGGAGCCAACCTGTGGAAAGACCTGTAGAAGTGACTTGGAAAGAGCTGTTTGGGTTTAGGAGTGGAAGGGGTGGGGAGAGCACATGACTAGCTGAAGCAGCTGTCCATGATCTGAGGTCAAGTTCACCAGCCCTCCTAACTGGGGCTGGTGGTTTTCCCTGAACCCTTACATTTGAAAATATATGGTGACTCTTTTCTTCTTTCAGAAAGACAGGCTTATGCCCAGACCGCCAGGAGAAAGGTCAACTAGTTTTATCAATACAAAAGAAGTCACTATCACCAAGCTGGACTCTGCCACTGCCTGTCACTTCGAATCAGCTGGCACATGTCAAAGAATGACACAGGAAGCTGCACCTGCCCACCATCTCCTCTCGTAGCATGCCCCGTACACAGCACATTTAAGTTTTTTTGTACAATGCTTCTGTGGTGTCAGGAGATTTCCTTTATGAACTACCATGCCTCCTCTGGGAAGGAGGGCAGGAAAACCTCCTTCCCAGAGCTGGAGAGGGCGGAGGAAGGAGCCTGTTAAAAATAGGCCCTCCACTCACTCTTCCCACCTACCCTGCTCCTCCCCCAGATATCCGGTTCCTGGGGACACTGCGGGAGGTGTCAGAAAGCCACAGGTAGCCTTTTTTTGAGTGTAAGTTATAATAATCTCTGCTTATTGGAAATGAATAATGTGATGAAAGATGACAGGTGAAATCCTTCTACTGTGCTTTAATCCACTGCTACAAAGAATATGGTGAATGTGTGCGCACGCGCATGTGTGTGTGTGTGTGTGTGTGTCTGTGTGTGTGTCTGTGTGTATGTGTGCGCGTGCGTGCCCGTGCTCGCACTCCTGTTTTTGGAGTCAGAGCAGTCTCTTTGCCTTTTGTCCTTGAGTGGCACTTCAGAGCATTTTAAAACAGTAAGATTAAAACTTGCCTGACAATAGTGGTCTACACCTTTAACCCAGGCAGAGACAGGCAGATCTCTGAGAATTTGAGGCCAGTCAGAAGACAGAGACAGGCAGATCTCTGAGAATTTGAGGCCACATTCTACAGAGGGATTTCCAGGACAGCTAGGGCTACATGGAGAAACTGTGTCTCCAAAAATAATACAAGAACAAAGAATGTTAAAACTTTGGGCTGAATGTGACCTCAGAGACAACCTATTCTAGAATTCTAATTTATAAGTGGGAGAAGGTTTAGAGGCACGTGGTGAGCTGTGAGCAGGAAAAAATTTCAAGTCTTCTCAGAGCAGCAGCTATCCTGAGTGGTCCCTAGAGGTACAGGTCACAGCCTCTTAACCAAAGCCCTAAAACTACACCCCAAGTTGACCCCTAAAAACCAGGAGCCCTTAGACAAGTCCATCAACCTGAGCTCTCCTTCCTTCCCCCAAATATTAAATGAGTCTGTGGTACTAGCAGGCCGAACCATCTCAGGCTGTCTGGAAGATTAGACGAGATAACACACAGAGAGGGCCCACGGTGCTCACGGCTGTTCCTTTGATTACTAAACAGATCATTTGCTTTTTCTACCTCTCCAAGACTCTCACTGTCCCAAGACTACTTCATAAAGAGCTATACCGGGGTAGGGAGGGGTTTATTGACAGCCTTGTAAATATAAAACGATCGTTTCCATATGATGGCTTTTGTGAAATAATTAGCTTTGATCTTAAGAAAAAGAATCATTAAACAGGAGGAGGAAGCTGATTCGAGGGCACAGAGAGATGATGATGATGAGAGAGTGAGGGCGAGAAACGGCACACACGGGGAAAACAGATCTGCTGTCCCATGGGATCAATTCTTAACTCCATTCAAATTACATTTCAAAAGCTCAAATTTTTTTTTAAAGGAAAAACTGTTCTAATAACATGGGTAGATGGGTTCTGAGGACTACATTTCAAAACCAGACAAAGGACCAGCTGGACACCTGCAACAGGAATGGACACTGTGCTAGCCTGCGGAGGCAGAGGGATAGGTGTGTGTGTGTGTGTGTGTGTGTGTGTGTGTGTGTGTGTGTGTGTGTGTGTG
>JANHMN010000003.1:183410813-183421899 GCA_030674055.1 Rhabdomys pumilio
CACAGGGAGCACCCACTACACAGGGAGCACCCACTACACAGGGAGCATCCACTACACAGGGAATACCCACTACATAGGGAGCACCCACTATACAGGGAGGACCAACTATACAGGAAATGCCCACTATACAGGGAACGCCCACTATACAGGGAGCATCCACTATACAGTGAGTACCTACTATAGAGGCTCAAGAAATGAAGCCTTGTGTTCAGAGTCTATTGGAGGAGAGAGAAGCAGGGCATGCAATTAAGTGTACAGACAGAATGTATCATATAGAAGGAATAACAGGAATATGAGACCAGGTAGACACTACTACTCTGCTATAGGACAGTCAGTGGCAGTGCGTGAGAGCTAGCGTGTGTGTGTGTGTGTGTGTGTGTGTGTGTGTGTGTGTGTGCGCGCGCGTATCTGCCTGCCTGCCTGGGTGTGGTGTGGTGTGGTGTGTTGCTGTCTGAGGGCTAAGTCTACCAATCCTGGGGTAGGGGAAAGCTTGCTTGTCTGAGACACAAGAAAGGAGACCATTATGTGTGGCCCACAGTAGGAAGGCAGTATGAGAGGAGGTGGGAGAGGCTTCTGAGGGCTATTCTCAGCTCGCATGGGGGTAAATGACTTTGGGTGTCATTTTAAGGGCAGGGCAAATCACAGAAGGATTCTGGTGGAGAAGTAACAGAATCTGATTCTCATTTTATAGTGGCCGCTTTGTCTACGGGTGCAGAATAAATGGGTGTGATCTCATAAGGTGGTCCAGAGAGAGATTGGGAGCAGTCGTCTGGAGGCTGTCCTGACAACTTAGCACTGCACACAGTGTGACTGCAGCAATATCTTGACAGTCCCATGCACCCCTTGAACAGCAGCATGCCTTCCCACTAGACAGCTGTGTTCCAGGATCCACTGTGAGCGAGCACTGGGTTGGCTTTTTATTTTTATCTTTTGATGATTTCTAAACCCATACACATGAGTTTCCCACCATAAACACAAGGTGATGTGCTGTGGTCTGCTTCATATAATTTATATTTATTTTGTTTCTGCTGTATTAGATTCATTGAACTAATGACATTTTGGGTATTCAGAGATTGCTTATTAAAGACTTCACCAAGAACTCTTCCTTGCTCTAGTCCCACAGTCGATGTGGTATAAACTTGGTTTCATTAATTTCTCAAAATAATCCATCTGCCCACCCATCCACTCATTAGTCCAATTTTCCATCTCTGCACCCATACTTTATCTCTACTCCCCTCATTCATCCATCCATACATAAATGCATGCATGCATCCACCCATCCACCCATATGTCTGTCAGTCCATCCATCTGTTCATCCATCTATTTAGCAAGTCAATGCTCTGAACATTCCTCCTTACTGAATCAGTTTTGCAGATTAAGAAAGGGGCCAGGGACGGTTAAATGATTTGTGTAACACTGCAGGGCCAGCCAACTGTGGCAGCCTTGTGCCAGGAGAGTAACTTTAGAACTGGACACAAAACTCCTTAGAAGATGCAGAGCCAGAGTGAGCCAGAGATGCTGGACACTTGCGATGCCCTTTCCAGACCCCAGGACTAGCACTTCATCACCTTGCCTCCCTCCCTGCATCTTTCTGGAACTTCCAGAGCAGAAAGGGGTGTGTAGAAGAGAACCAGGAAAGTCATGTGCACAGTCAGTGACTTTTTATGGATAGCTGGCCAGGGTTAGGGTTCGGGTCAGGGTTCCTGTCTTCGTCGAATAATTCCAACAACAGTGTCTGACTGGCTGAGTGCTGCCTACTCCACCTCTTTAAGGCTCTTCCTTAGAAGATCCCCATTTACCTCAGAGCTGTATAACAAGTTGTCATTCCACCAACTGTAAAATTAAATCACATGCCTTTAGAAAATGGGCAGGCACATGCTGGGCTTCTGTACCCTGGGGTTGAATCTGTATATTCAATCATCCAAGGTGTGAAATATTAAGAAAAAAGTTGAGTGTCTCAGCATACAATTTTTTTGTCTTGTCATCGTCCCCTAAGTAACACACACACACACTCGTTCTTTACATGGTGTTTATATCATGTTACTATTACAAGATGGTTAGTAAAAAGAAGTGTGTACATCTACACAACTACTGTATCTTGTTTAATATAAAAGAGCTGCACACGCTCTGATTAGATTCCTGGGGGGATCATGGAACTCACATGGAGGGGCGACCGTATAATGAGCTACGGTAGGCCAAGATCCTCCAGTTACACTCATTCGGTGTAAGGGAAAACTCAGAAATTGGACTACATTAGAAAAACAAACTTCTGCTCGTCAAATGATAGCGTTTAAACAGTGTGGGCGGATGGGAGTTGTGATACACTCATCTGACAACAGATTTTCTGTGCACTCTACAAATCAATAAGAAAAAAGACGGGCAACTGAGCAGAAGAGTGGGCAAAACCAAACATGCTGCTCTTGTGACCATCCAAGTCCTTCGGACAAAAGAAAAGCAGAACATGGTGCAGTGCTCAGCACCATCGGCCCTCGGGGACCTGTGCTGTAAACGTACCGGGCTGGGGGTGGGGGGAGCAGGGCAGCTCCACCCAGACGGCCATAAAGCAGAGACCCAGTAAAGACAACCATGGCTGAGAATAAAGGTCACTTGGCACATACACTGCCTGGCTGGGAAGGAGAGGGGGTGTCGACCTATAGGGTGGATGCAAACATATAATCTAGCAAGTGTAGTTAGGTAGGTATGTGTGTGTGTGTGTGTGTGTGTGTGCGCTTCAAATGCTTACTGAGCACTAATGTCCAAGAGATGTCAGACTGGGGTGGAGAACGAGCATGTGGCTTCACGTAAGATGACGCCGGTTTTCCTGTCTGAGCTGACCTCCCAGATCTACAGTCCCTGGCCTCCACATACAGGATGGACCTGCTGAAAGTTATCAGGGACACAGATACAGGGTCTCACCCTCCTCTCTCTCTGCAGTGTTTATACACCAAATATAGTAAGTTTAAGGCTCCTGTTATTCTCAAATAATTACTTTTGATGAGTTTTATAAAACAAGATAAGGAAGAAGTATGTTTGATGGAGGTACAGTACGGTGTTGGGGGAAGGGGGTGCCTCTGCAGGTCCATGCTGAGGCATCCCTTTAGAATAGAGTTTATTGGGGCATGGGGAGGGGAGTTGAGAGAAAGGCAGAGACAGGAGGAGAGGGAAAGGGAGGGGGAAGAGGGAGGGGAAGAGAGGAAGAAGAAGAAGAGGAGGAGGAAGAGAAAGAGGAGGAGGAGGAGGAAGAGAAGAAAGAGGAGGAGGAAGAGGCTGCGATGGCAGTGGCGGCAGCAGCAGGAGGAGGAAGAGGAAGAGGAGGAGGGGCCATCCATGATCACAGGGAGAAAGAGGGGAAAGGGGAATGGGGAGAGAGAGGTAAGAAAGGTAAGGGAGCAGAACAAGAGAGTGAGGAAGGGGCAAGCAGCTCCTCAGCTTCAAATGTCAGAACTGTGTGACCGATGTCCTCTCATCTCCTCATCAATTCTATAAAAGATCTGTCATTCTTCCCATATTAAAAATAGGGATGGCACAACAGGCACAAGACCTTGTAGACCACAAGGTCACAAGGCTGATGACTGGCAGAGCAAAGAGCATGAAATAGTCTCTGGGCTCCCACTCTGTACTGGATAAAAGTACACCCTTGTACCAGATAAAAGTTCTGCTGCAAACACAGGGCTTCACTCACCCTCTCCCTTCACCTTCTAGTGGAGGAAGAGAGGAGACTAATAGCAAATGTCACCTGGCATCTACTTCTCAGAGGGTAGATGGCTACTGTGAGAGTGATCTGCAGACATCTAAAGACGGTCCCTATGAAAACAAAGAACTAACTCCCAGAGTCCACACTTATAAACACGGGTGACTATGCATAATAAAATAAAGGGCGGGGGAGATGACTTGGCATATGAAGTGTTCGAGGCAGAGGCAGGAGAACCTGAGCTCCGTCCCTAAGCTCACTTAAAGCAAAACACAGGCACTCATTTATAATCCCACGACTGAGGAGGAGACAGGCAGATCCTGGAGACCTCATGGCCAGCCAGCCTCACACATACATGGTAATTTCCAGGCCAGAGAGACATGTCTACAAAGCCAAGGATGAGAGCAGAGGCTGACTTCAGGCTTTCACACACATGTATGCTCAATCATGTGAATGCATGTGTGCGTATGAATACACACACACACACACACACACACACACATGCAAAAACAGTAAAGTGATTTCATATATCATCAGCAACTTTCCCCTTCAAACATAATCAGATTCAGGAAAACAGCAATCAAGGGGAAGCCCAGGAGGGCACTGCTTCACCCAGAACCTCGTAATAAATGGAAGGTCTGGCTGTCAGAGAGACTGAACAATCCACCTCACGGGTAACCGGTCTTCATACTGAACACAGACTGGAGCTGCAGGCTGAGCCAGCACCACAGAAGTTTACAGGGAAAAAAAGAGAGAGAGAGAGAGAGAGAGAGAGAGAGATGGCTGCAAAGACTTTCTCTGGTTGGTGAGTCTTGCAGGTCGGAAGGGGGACAGCTCTCTATTGGTTCAGGCTCTGCAGACTTACAAAAAAAAAAAAAAAAAAAAAGCAAGCAAGAGACTGCCCCATCCCACCATGCCTGGGTGGCCCACACTGCATCAGCCCCAAGTGCAGCAGGTGCCAAATGGGATGTTATTCTGAGCAATCAATCCGTTTCCCTCACCCCTAGAAGAGGCAGAGGTCCTCACACCACACCAAGGCCACAAAGTTTACCACTAAAACCAGGGACTCAAGCCACAGACCAACCGGTGCCCTGTTCCTGGTAACAGTCTCAAGGGTCCACAGGGCAGGACAACAGAAGAATATTCCATTTAATGAGAATAATCTGTCATGGCTGCATCAATCTGATTGATGTAATGGGACCGTTTCAACAGAGGAAATTACAGGTCATTAGGAGCCATTTCAAACGAAGTTAGGGGGTTAAATGGTTTTCCTCAGCTTTCTGAAGAATTCACCCAGAATTTTATTTTTCATGTCTCTTCTGAGGGTAAGTGGAGGCCTGCGTGATGAAAACAACTAGAACTACCCTTTGTTACTAAACTCAGCCACATGATCATCCCACTCCCCACCCCTGCTCCCCACTCCCCACCCCTGCTCTCCCACTCCTGCTCCCCTCCCCCACCTGAGTGACATGGCACTTAGCTTTGACCCGCCATGCCAGCCACCCCCATATACTCTTTATTTATTTTCTGCACTGGTCAAAACAAACACCTCGATTCCAGGTTGTTTATGAAACAGCTTGGTGATCTGATTCCAATTAGATAGTGAGGCACTACAATAAAAAGGAAACTATAAATCATGTTACCCGTCTGTTTGGGGACTGACAAAGGCGGCCAATGGAAAGGTTATGTTGGTGTTCTGCATTTAATCTGTGCTATTGTGGAAGTAAAACCCAATTAGAGATGGTATTTCACTGCGGGCTCTCACTGTTTCCCCTTTGTTCTTTAATTGCAATTGTACCTATTGTGTTTCCAAACTAGAGGGCGGGGTCATCATCTCCTCCCCCTGTGTGGTGCAAGGGGCACCCTCTTGATAAATCTAACATCGCCAATGTACCAAGGCCCACTAATTACAACCTGCCTCTTTCCCAGAACCAGTTTTTTTTTTTTTCCCTTCCGGGAGTTTAGGAGCTGGGCTGTCTTCAGATAATCAAGCCATAGTGGGTTCAACTGTAACCTGCTTTGCTCTCTCCCAGGAAGGAGGAATAAGGTGGGATCTCAAATAAAAGGTGTTTTCAAACAGCAACACCGTAGAGGAAAAGTTAATCCAAACACTTCCTCTGGCATTAGCCCTTCAGCCACCCTGTGTGAGCTCAAAGTTCATCAGGTTGCCCTCCTTGTGGATTTCAAAGTATTAATGACTCCCTCTAAGGTTCAGCCCCTAACAGACTGGAGCCGGGCATGGAGCGCACAGGAGGGGCAAGCATGCCACAAACTTCACCTTTCTGAATGAACCACCTGGCTGTGTAGGAAGGCCTGGCTTGCCGACACCTGCGGGGTGACGTGCCTCTTCCTTCTTACTTCCTGTGGACCTATGCCTTCCAGCCACCGGGAAGAGTTCAGAGTCTGTGTGCACCTTCATGCTTCAAAGCACACTGCCTCTATGCCCTAAGCTCCCTTTGCCTGCCTGTTGGTGTTGTTCTGTTCTCTCCTCTGATGGAGTGCTCCTCCACCCTCCTCTCCAGTGAATGCCCTTGTCCCCCCCTCACCTTGCTACAGCCTCTATATCACACCACCAAGTGCCAGCGCCTCATGGGGTAACGTGTTCACAGGCCCATTCTTTCTACGGAACGACTTCCAAACTTTACATTCCTGGTGCTGTGTTCCGAGGATGGCAGCGTAGTGCAAGAACGGAAGCAGTGAGCTAATGGATGAAGAATCAGTGAATGAATCTACAGCCCGTGACTTGTCTTGAGTCTCAGAGCTGGCAATGGGGGCATCTCTGACATGCTCGATAGAGCCTGGTTTTACAGAAGCAACTCAGTCTGAGCATCCAGGAGCCTTCTCTCCTTGGCTTGCCCTTTTTGGTGCATCAGAAACACGTCCTGACAGGGAGGTTGTGCTCTCTTCCTGCACTGTTCCCGTCTAGTCCTACTGGTGTGTGGCATGCTGTCTCACGGCATCAGTGTGGTCCCTAAATTGGTCATTTCCATCAGTCCTACCCCACACGTGCGCAGTCTATGCAGCAGGGTATAGAGTAGTACACGGCTCCAGAGCGGGCAGGAAGACCTTACGCCTGTCAGCCTGCTGCTCAGAATGCAACTGAGAAGACCGAAGGCCTCTTCCTAGACATTCTGCGGGTTCCAAGAGGCTTCTCTACTAAGAGTTACACCTCTGGCCACCTTAGAGGGAAGCTGAAGATCTTGAAGTGAGGTCAGATACGGGAAGGGAGACAATCGCTCCAGTTAAAAAGCCAGCCGTGCTGCGAGGACAGAGGAACTTGTGGGCAGACATGGATGTCTAACCGGTTACTCAACAGCAGGTTCTTAGGGGAATGGGGAGCCATAGAGACTCAGAGTGAATAAAGCAAGGAGGTAGCTGGCTCTCAGAGTCCACTGGGCTGCCCTGAGTATGGTGGCAGTGGACACCAATGGGCAAACCCTCAGGGCAACAAGGAGCCCAGAGTTCCGCCTGTGGCTCTGAAGCAACAGTGCTCCTGAGTCCTGGAAAGAAGGCACAGATCCTTCCCACTGTGCACACCTATAAGGGAGCCCTTGGTCCCAGCAAGCACAGAGAGGTTGTCCAGTCTCCACTGTGCTTGAGGGAACCAGCACACTGTCATGGTCACGTAAGAACAATGCCAACTTGCGTTCTGTCTGTCCAAACATGAAACAAAACCAGTGTGGACAGGCCACAGAGCATGGACCGAAATAAAAGAAAATGCAGGCCAGTCCCTCATGTGACCTCAGAGCACAAAAGTCTCTAGGAGACTTGATCTCTCTGATGTCCCTGTCCCTTTATGGATGGCAGTCAGAGCCTCACTCTGACTGACCCAGTTCATTCTAGTCCTGTCTGCCCCGTCACCCAGAAGCTTCCAAATGTGTTCCTCAGAATCAGATGAGGGTTCCTCAGTCAGACACATGAGCCACCCTAAGGGAAGAGAACTTGAGGAATCCCTGAAGGACTTGTCGCAGCCTTTATGTGCTGCTCTGCAACAGAGACCCACATAGTGTCCCCAACACTGACTTCCAAGAATGACCCAGAGCAGAGAAAGTGACGATCTGAACGCATCCATGGAGTTTCCTGTCTAGGAGCCTGCCCCAGTGAGACGGCTCACTTCAGGGTGTCAAGCTCACAGTTGTCTCTGTGTGTTTGCCTTGCACTGGGACAACAGGTAAAAGGAAAGACGAGCTATGGGGAAGGACTGGGACAGGAAACCTGCTTTGTCGGGCACCAGGTATCCCTCTGTGACATCATGACCACAGGTGAGCACATACAGAGGAGCAAATGACTAGCACATTGTCTTCTCCATAACCACCCTCCCTCTCCACCCTCCAAGCCGAAAACAGAACATAGAGACTACCCATAATTCCATAGCTTACAAATCACGAGTTAACAATGAATACTGACTTCTGGTGATGACTAGCAATTTTTTTTTTTTTTTTACTTTTATGAGACATGTGAAATTTACATTTTTATACTAGCCAATGTTTCAGAGACCTTACCCCGCCGAGAGATGAAACCGTGTCACGCCTACAATCAATTTCATTCTCCTCTACTGTAAAAATGGTTACTTATTCCCCAGCCCCCCATTGATGAATATAAAGGGCTTTTGGTTCTTGCCTCTTGGTTTTTATTAGTTGTTAAAAATAAGCATGCTAGAATTTATATCTTCAGGTACTCACACTGACTTCCTAGAACATTCCTAGAAAGGGGATTACAAGAGTCAAGCATAGGCTATTTTAAATTTTAAAAGACACTGTCATATTGCTCCTCTATGCCACTGTAACCATTTTACAGCCCCGCTAAAGTGACGGGAGAATCCAGTTTAGCTTGTTTCCAGCATGGTTATTTGGGTGTGTGTCTCCTGCCATCAGACAGACAATGCCTCGAAGGCTCACGTCCTCGGTCAGCGATCCCTCTCATTCACAGTACACAGATGCATAAGGAATGTTTGCTAGATGGATGTCAGTAAGTAATCATTAGACATCATTCAAGTGCCAGAGCCGAAACAATAACCCACAAGCAATAAACTAAGACTCAGTGTTATACAACATGACAAAGGCATACAATTATCAGTAAGAATAACGGTCCTAAATGGTCTAGGGATCAATGGCCAATTAATGGGCAATATATGTTTCACAGAAGGATGTACTGTCTTTAACAAATCATGCATTTAGACAACTCCCAAGTGGCAGGGACCACCAGGCATGGAGCCACAAATAGATCGGGAAGCCACTCACACACAATACAGGTTCCTGAGATGCTTGGGAGGAAGGACACCTATCAATAACAGCAATGAATTATTAATTCTCTGGTTATAGGATCTTAATTTACTGCTCGACTCCTCATAGGGAATCCATGTAGAAATGGAAGCCCTGACACTCTAGGCACTGTGCCTTCTTCTCAGGAAACGTCTGGGCAGGGTAGTATGGTAGCTGGTTTCTTCTCAGGAAACATCAGGACTGAGTAGCTGGTTTCCATCCCTGAGGGTGGACCTGGGAAGCAGGATCAGGGGAGGAATGAGAGAGGCCATGCCAACTGGGAGATGAGGGTTGTACACCTGCTGACCTGTGCTTCATCTGCAAGAGTGACATCAGTGTAGCGGTACAGCTGTAAGCCGTTGGGGAAAAGTAACACATAGGAACCCTCTGCAACTCTGCATATGCTCAGTGTGATCCTGGAAAGTCACTTCTACGGCCAGCACCATGCTTTAGCCAGGCTCCCCCTATCTGATTGCTAGGATTTCATAAGCTCCTTAGTGTCTACCTTCTGGACATACAGGTCTCCCTTGATGAGTCTCACTGTGTTTTTCAGGACACAGTTCAGTACCAGACAGACAGAACTTCTCTTGATGAGTCCCTTACCATGTTCTGCAGGGCACGATTTGGGCAAAGAATTATCTCTGTAGCAAAGGCAGAACAGGAAGTTCTCTCCACTAAGAAGGAAACTGAAGGCCAGGGAGATGGCCAAGTATATAAAGTGCTTATTGATCAAAAATGAATCTGGATCCCCAGTTCTGATAAAAAGGAAGCGGGTACAGCGGTGCATATCTGTGAAAGCAGAGACAGGAAGATCCTTGAAAAATCACTGGCCAGTCTAGCTGAATCAGTGTGAACCATAGGTTCAGTTAGAGAGACCCTGCTTCACAGTATACATACATACACACACAAACACACACACATCATATACATATACATATACATATACATATACATATACATATACATATACATATACATATACATATACATATACATATACATATACATCATATACATATACATCATATACATATACATCATATACATATACATATACATATACATATACATATACATATACATATACATATACATATACATATACATATACATATACATAGTGAAGAATGACTGAAAAAGACACCTCTGGTCTTCATACACCTGCTTATACATGTGAACATACCCACCTGAACAACACACACACACACACACACACACACACACACACACACGGAAGTTAAACACAGCTACACCTGGGAAGTGGGGCCTAATTGTGAAATTCAAACTATCCTGAAGAAATAAATATACCTGCCAGTGGCCTAATTGGTCCTTTATCAAAAGGAAAAACCATTTAAGTCCCCTCAGAAAGAACATGCAGAGCCATCAGAGACCCCCAGCCTCACTTCTGACACCAGCTGTCTCTCATGTTCAGGGTTAAGAAAGATTATCCTTCCCTCTTTGTCTTCTGGGATTTACCCAAATGCTGATCACGGCTTGTGTTATCAGTTCTCTCCTAACCGAAAATGCACCAAGCTTGGCTCCACATGCAGACGCTCGACTTGGAGTCAATCCAGTCAGGCCTGCTCGATCCAAGCAATGGTCTACGTGGAGGTGGTTAAGGCACAGAAGAGCCCAGACCTAAGGTCTACATAGAAATAATCTAAGATCAGAGAGAAGTGCGGAGAACACGCTTTGCTTTCAGCCCCTAGTCCAGGGGCTGTATTTCTCCACTGGCTTGAATATTTCACCTAGAGTGGCCAGGGCACTGAGGACTCTGACACACCCAACCATTTCCACAGCTTCACAGAACCACTTGAACTGGAGCAGAACAGCCGTCCCCCAACTGGTCCTGAACTTCCAGCTTTGTAAGTTGCTACGGCCCCTGTCAAAGAGGTCTGTCTATGGAGGTTCCAGAGACTGTGAATGTTCTGTACATGTAGAATGCTCACACGTGGACACACTCATACACACTTCATACATATAGAATGCTCACATGTGCACACACTCATACACACTTTATACATGTAGAATGCTCACACGTGCACACACTCATACATACTTCATACATGTAGAATGCTCACACGTGCACACACTCATACACACTTCATACATGTAGAATGCTCACACGTGGACA
>JANHMN010000003.1:183422192-183450239 GCA_030674055.1 Rhabdomys pumilio
TAGAATGCTCACACGTGCACACACTCATACACACTTCATACATGTAGTTGAGCACTTCACCTATCAGCAACATACACAGGAAAAATCTCATATTCAAAATGTTTAACTAACAAATTAGGTTTGTGTGTGTGCACATGCATGTTTGCATGTGTATTGGTGAGTGTGTGTGTGTGTGTGTGTGTATGTATGTAGGCCAGAGGTCAGTGTTAAATGTCATTCTTCACTTTCCATCCACCTTATGTTTTGAGACAGTTTCTCAATGAACCTAGAGCTCGCTCACTGATTTAGCTAAGTGGACCATCTCTGCCTTTCCTGGGCTGGGATTACAAGCATACACCACCACACTGGTTGTTTATGTGTGTGCTGGGAATTGTACTCTGGTCCTCATGTTTTCACGCAGGCACTCTACCTACTGACCCACCTCACCAGCACCTAGAAACCATATTACCAAGAAAAAGCAACTGTACACTGTACCAAAAGAGGACATTTGTTGACTGTACATATAAATGTACCACAAATGTCAAAGTTGAATGGTGAATTCTACAGTCAACAAGCTGTGATTCAAATGAGGACTTTACTTAAAAAAGAGTCTCTGAAGGAGTTCCACATGCGTTTGGTGAATGAATAACACAACTGGGTTCACAAGGATAGACTTGGGTTCCCTGTGGTCTATCTCCAGACACGCCTGCAAGAAAAAATGGCTGAGAAGACAGCAGTCTCCTTCAAGGTAATGGTCACAAGGTTGCTGACCATTTTAAATGTCGTATGCTGCTGCTGGCAGGTGACCCCTGGTCCACAGTGTGGGAGAGGCCATGTGCCCTGCTCTTAATGATTCTGAGCCTGGGTGGGGAAAAAAAATCAATGTAATGACCCATAAGAGGAATCTGCTCATAAAGAAGGTCACTAAACACCTTGAGTTATTCTCTGGCTCTTGAGGAAAGAAAACCCCATAAAAACCTATGAGAAGGGCATAACCTCAGGCTCCATTAGTGCCGGAGACTGGGGGAGGTAAAATACTCCCAGGCATCCATGCTGACATTTTCCTCCTTGTGTTCATCTGTACCAACAGCCTTTGCTCAGACACATCCTGCAGCAGCTAAGTGCCCGTGCATAGACGCTTGCGTGAGAATCACCAGAGGCCAAAGCATAGCCTGTCACCACCATCAAGCCGATTTGTTCTCAACAAATTGAAGACATTGTTGGAAAACAATTTATCCGTGGCCCCAGATTTCCAGCATCACTCTGGTGCCTTCAAGGCCCATTTCACCTTGGGTTGTTAGCTGCTAACTGCAAATCCCAAGCCAAGCTGCATCTTGAAATTCATGCGAAACATAAATAAATGCAAACGGCTGGTCAGAGACATGGCTGTTTGCCTCTTGGCCTCCACTGATTCGTCCTGGATTGTACTATTTTAGTGAGATGGTGTCTTAGTTAGGGTTTATATTCCTGCACAAAACGTCATGACCAAGAAGCAAGTTATGGGGGAAAGGGTTTATTCAGCTTATACTTCTACATGGTTGCTCATCACCAAAGAAGTCAGGACTGGAACTCTAGCAGGTCGGGAAGCAGAAGCTGATGCAGAGGCCAAGGAAAGGTGCTGCTTACTAGACTCCTCCTCATGGCTTGCCCAGTTTGTTTTCTTAACCCAGGACTAGAAGCCAAGGGATGGTACCACCCACAATGGGCCCTCTCCCCTTGATCACTAATTGAGAAAATGCCTTACAGCTGAATCTCATGGAGGCATTTCCTCAACTGAAGATCCTTTCTCTGTGATAACTCTGGCTTGTGTCAAGTTGACACACAAAACCAGCCAGTACAGATGGCTTGATGAAAGTGTACAGACCCCAGGACTTGTCTCGTTGAGTATAGGGTCTTGGGGGAGCACTTGCTTTTTGTCAGCTCCCTCTTCGGAGTAGAATAGACATGGAGAACTTTGTGAGTCAGAGGACTAGGCTGCCCCACTAGATCACAGTCTTCATAGTCACTGTCTGAGGTCTCCTCTACAGTGCCCCGGCTCAGGGACTGTTAGGCAACTGGATGAATCTCCAAGTGTAGTCTGTATGACTGATGTGGAATGCTTCCAGGTCTTAGGCCATGTCACCAAGCCCTAGCTTTAGATATTCTGCTGACTCTGCCACTGGGAGCTTAGTGCTCCCTCTGAGATGACATCATTCCTTCTCCTGGATGGATCTAAGGCAGCATTAGGTGAGAAGATCCCTGAGGGGACAACTCTTCTTAGATCTTCTCCATGTCACACAGGCTTGTTGGCCACTGACACAATGCTGAGTACTTCCAGCTGACTATCCCAACTGTTGAGCATCTGTGAGTGACCTATGACCTTCATGCCTCACTCTTCATTTGCTGAAAGCCTGAACCCACTGCATCAACTCAAAGCAGAACTCAGAGCTTTAGTCTATTCACTGAGCTCAAAACTAGCGAGCAGAGGCCCAGGGGAGAGCTCAATTGGTCAAGTTTTGCTATGTATGCACAAGGACCTGAGTTCTAGCTTCAGAACCCGAATAAAAAAAACTCAAGGTATGGTAACAGGCACTTGTAATCCCAGTACTGGAGAGGCAGAGACAGGCAGATGCTTGCTGCTGGCTGGTCAGACAACCTAGCCTAGTTGGCAAGTTACAGTCCAGTGAGGGACCCTGCTTCAAAAAAGCAAGGCAGACAGAGCCTGAGGAATGACAGCTAAGATTGGCCTCTGGCCTTTGTAGGCATGCACGTGCACGTATGCACATTCAAGAATAAACACAGATGCACACAGACAGACAGAGGCACATGTTTACATGTGCGCACGTGTCCCCCCCCCACACACACACAGAGCACCATACCTTTCAAACTCTGCACTTTCCTTGAGAGAAAGAGAGAGAGAGAGAGAGAGAGAGAGAATACCCAGTGGTGACCCTAAAGACCACAGACCGTTTTGTTCACAGCGGGTTTTGTGTACCCAATGAGTCTCTTTTGTGCTTTCAGTCGCTTTGCTTCTGGTAAAAGGGAACAGCATTTAAAATGAAGGCAATGTTAACTCACAAATCAAATAAGCTCCCTACAGCTGCCCCAGTGGCTTCCTCATTCAGTTAATTAATGCCCACGGCCTCAGGGTGAACAGGCTTCTGGGGAGAATGTAGGCATTATTTTCAGATTCCCGTTTGGTGTTGGGTCTCTTAACGTGAGATCCTAGTTAATGTACCCATGTTATGTTAAACTGTGTGCAAATTTATTCATCCGAGACTTGACAGAATTCATACCGTTGAAGTCACGGAGGATTTACATGGAAACATAGTCTTTTCTCCACTCACAAGCAGTAGCAAACCCAGCACCACAACAGTGTGACCCAGCAAGAATTGTCATCCCTCAGAACCCAGCCCCCAACTAGACCCATCAACCCTCAGAACAGCCCTTACTCTGATCTCCATGACCACTGTGAGGAGGGTCATTTAAGAGTTCCACAGGCAATTTGTTTCCCAGCCATGAAGCCCTTTATGTGAATTCTTTTATACATTTCTCATAAAACGATTGCTGTTTTTAAGTAGGTAACCACATGCCTTTTCAATATTTGCTTTTTCAACCCACCTGAGGAGGGACAGGCAGCTCTTAATAACACGTTATTGGGCTTTAGACACCTCTTTCAGACTGCATTCTCTAAAAGCCCAAAGCAACTAAGAGGCAATCTCTGAGTCTGAGGTGAGTTTTGATCAAAGCAGAGCCTTGATTTCTTCAGAATGACTCTTTGTGTTGTCAATCACTCTGCCCTCAACACATCTTAAGCCCGAGCATGGCAGAACAGACACATGGAGCCTCTGTGCTTCACATTTCACCCTCAACTCTGCCCTCACTGTGGACAATGAGAAGTCACTCTGATGTGTGTAAGATGTCTGGTCTGTCTCTTCTCTAATAATGGTGGGGATGTTGCCAAAGACAAGCATAGATAGATGACAGACTGACAGACTGACAGACAATAGATACCTGATAGATTACAGATAGATAGATGATAGATAAATAGGTAGGTAGATAGATAGATAGATAGATAGATAGATAGATAGATAGATAGATAGATAAACAGATGGATGGGAAGGAAGGAAGGAAGGAAGGAAGGAAGGAAGGAAGGAAGGAAGGAAGGGAGGGAGGAAGATAGATAGATAGATAGATAGATAGATAGATAGATAGATGATAGATACCTGATAGATGATAGATACATACATAGATGACAGATGAATGATAGACAGGTAGGAGATAAAATACCTGATAGATAAGATGAGAGACAGATAGATGATAGACAGACAGGCAGGCAGATAGATGATAGACATCTGATAGTTAAGACAGACAGATGATAGATACATGATATACATTGATTGATAGATAATTAATAGATTATTGATAGATAAATATATAGATAGAATTATCTTGGATATCCTCTCACAGGCTCTGACAGCTCTCTGTCCGTAGTTGTTCAGACCATTTTGCTTGTTCCCTGAAGGCTCTTCTAATCCAGACACAGTGACAGGGTGTTGTTAGTCTCTTAGCCCAACAAATTACAAAGCCGTGAAGTTTCTGCCTAACAAGATTATATTTGCTGCTTCCATGTGGAGACTCTGACCTTGGCTCTCTTTCCACTTAGGTCACCAGGTACCACTGTAGCACCTCACCAGCCCAACCCTTTATTTCCTAAATACTGACGTGGCATCGTATCTTCTTCTCCCTCCTCCCTCACTTTCTGGGCATAAAAGCATTCATGTTCACTTCTCCTCAAAACACCTCCAACTACCGGCCATGACCCAATCCACCATCACACCATGGAGACAGGGAAAGAACAAGCCCCTGAACTGCAGAATTCAACAGTGTCCCCTTAAACAGTACTTCTTTAGCCTATGGGGAGCAGCAGATTACCAACTATGTATAACTTTAATTTCGTCTGAAGAGATACCCAAAGGTTTGCTAATCTGTCAAGAACTGCCCAAGGTTTCTCATGTCAACACTTCAGCTACAAAAACTGCCATGGTTGGAACTTGGCCTTCCCACCACCATCAGCAGCTTAGCGTCACCTGCCAGGGCAGGGGCAGTCTCACTGGGCCTTCACTTTGTCCCAGGCATCCGTCCCTTCCTATGCTCTCAGACTCTATGTACATCGTCTCATCCTGGCCAGTTCCTTGGTCAGTTGGGCAGAGACCCACCTGGACCTTCCCCAGAGATTCAGTCCAGCACCTGGTGTCAAGCACCATCAGAATACTCACTGATTCCATTATAGAACTGGTTGTAACCAAGTCCATTGCTTCTCATTCCCAAGCTCTTCATGAGGCTCTTCTTCGGTATTATCATAACACACACATATTTGCCACACAGAGCGATCGGGCAGCCTGAGTTTAAAACAGGATTCCTCCAGTTCCACCTTTAGGAATTCTGCAGCAATCTGCATCAGCCTGTGTGATAGTCACGATCCCTGTAAAGCTACCATGACATCTGCAACCTTCACGTCACTTGAAAATCTCACTCTTGACTCATGATGTTCTAAACAGGAGTCAGTGGGGCAGGGGATGTTCAGGTGGCAAGAACGCTTCCCAGGCAAGCATGAGGATCTGCGCGTGGTTCCTGGAACTCACGGAGGAGTCAAAAGTCCAACCAGGCATGGTGGCATATACCTGTGGCCCCAACTACTGGAAGGCTGAGGCAGGAGGATTGTCAAGAGTGTGAAGGCTTGAGGCCTAACTGGGTATCATAATGAGATTCTACCCCCAAAAATGAAAAACGAACCAAAGGTTTAAACATCATGTTTTGTTTTGTTTTTTATAAATGTTTTCTTTAGGTAAAACAGGTAGATGTAACAGTCATTAACAATATTTCTTAAAGACCTACTTTAAAGCCTAAAGCACTTTTCTGGGTAAGTAGAATGTGGTAAGAGTTTACCACGGAGAGCAGCACTGCCCACCCTCATGGGAGAACCTAACTGCTGTACCTCCCACTGTGGTAGCAGCCAGGCTACAAAGTTTTAATAGAAGACTATGGAGAAACTCAGCTTTGACGCTTTCAATGTGGTCAAAACACATGTGCTGCCATCCAGTGCAGAGGCCCTTTCCACACCAGATGGCCCTGGCCCGGTGTCCTTCTGGGTCAGCTATTTCCTGCTGCAAATCTCTACCTGCTGCTACATCACCTTTGAGTCCTACCCCGGGCCAACATGCTCACCAGGCCGCAGAAGAAAGGGCATCCAAGCTCTGCTGACATAAATGCCCAAGTCCCCTTGAAATAAACTATGGCCATGGGGAGTGCAGAAGGGCCAGCCTGAGGAGTCTTTTAAGGTCCCCGGGGGGCTTCCCCTTCCTGCTGTCTGTCAGGCAGAGGCAGCTGTGAGGCTCCTGCTGAATCTTTCATGGGTCTGCTCTGCTCCTGGGCTGTTTTATTCATCATTGTTTTTCTCTGACCCAAGTGCTTCTTGGTGCAGTCTGCATCTAGCATGGAGATTATATGCACACCAGATTTTCTTCCAAACATAAAACCCACAATGACTCTGCTATGTAAACAATCTCCGGTAGTATGAATTGCTTCACAAGCTCCCCTTTGGATATGAAGGCTTTGATTCCAGATGGGGCAGTTCCATGTGCCCCACTGACTAGGAAGTGACCGACCTTGCTGGAGCAAGTGCGTTGAGCTGGACTCCTTTCTGTAGCTATGCCTCTGTCCTGTGTGGTCACTGCCCTCGGCACTACAATGTCCTGCCTCCAATTCCAGGACACAGAACTAACTCCAAGGAGGAGCACGGTCCCAGTGGGACCGGGACAAGGCAAACTCACCCAGCAACTCTGTCTTCCAACTGTGACTCCAGATACTAAACTTTCAAATGTTAACAACAACAACAACAACAAAAAGCCCCCACTAAGAAAGCTGATTCTGATCACCAACCAACCAAAGGAACTAAGGAACCAGGGAACGCAGTACAAGGTTAGATGAGAAGGCCCCAGGGCTATCAATGTGATGCCAAGCCTCAGTCTTCACTGAGAGGACAAACCCAAGGAGAACCTTACCTTACATGTTGTAGCCTTGACTAGGTGTGTGGGATTGGTGAGGAACACCAAGGTGACCCTCACCCTCTCCTGGATTCCTCTCCCCACACTTGTCTCACTCCTGTAGTAAATTCTCACAGAGATGACTCATGTCCCTTGTCTGGAGTATGACTAGGACTTACTCAAACAAGTGGTGGCTTCACATGCCTTCCTAAACTTTCATCCTTACCAAACCAGTAAGAAGCTGCATGTTATGTGCTATCAGCTGCTATTGGAGAGTAGAAGAAACTTTGGGCCCTTCCTCTCCGAGCACTCATTATGCAGACTCCCTGCCCTGGGACTTGGGTCCTCTCACTGCCTGGTCAATCAGAGCTCAGGGAATTTTGATTTGAGAGGTTTATAATTCTATCCTCCAAAAGCCTGTGTTTTGTTCCACTCTGGTTATAATAAAATAAATGAAACAAACCATACCATTTATGTAAATTTAAACCCAGTGATTCATAGAACTGGTCTCAGGTAAGTAAGAAAACCTCATGAGTTCAGACAAACAGGGAGAGACAAAGAGTGTCCCCTGAAAGCCGATCTGTTGTCAGGGACTTTGATTTCAACAGCTGGTGGTACCTTCTGTCTAAAAATCCTGCACAGACTTTGCTGGAAATTTCAGCGTGCAGAAGACACCTTCCGCTTGCTCACACAGCCAAGCCATGACTCCAAGGTCATCTTCATGGTGTTTCCAGGCTGATCTTCCTACATTTGCCCGTGAAAACTGTCCATTACAAAACCCTGTTGTTCTGGCAGTCAGAGCCCAGCATCCGATTTCCATGTTCAGAGGCACACAATGGACCACAGGCTTCACTAATCCTTTAAGAGTGTCAGAGGTCTCCTGGGAGCTTCAGAATGAAGGCAAAACGCGCCCTGTATTATGCTATTTCCTACTAATCCTAGGAAAATGAATGTTAATTTATCATGAAAAAAGGGTTAATTATGCATTTATTTCCGACACAGGTATATGAGATCAGGCTCAGGAAAAAAAATAATACTGAGGATAATTCTCTTTTAAATGAAGATTCCATTTTAAGCATTTTTTATCAAATAGACGCTAAACTTGAGCAACCGCATAGAAAAAAAGAGTGGCTGGGTAATGACAAGCCTCAACTATAATTTTAATTAACCTCCTGATCCTGCTTAAATATATTTTGCCTTGTAAAAATCTGTAATAACATCTATTTCAATCTCCTCAGCTATTAGTTATTAAATTGAAAATGGATGCCTAGACCGATCTGGCAAAGATATTCAAGAAATTTTTCTTTATTCTCTCTGGTTTATTAAAGTAATAATTTGTAGCATAAAATTTCTCTGATTAAGTAATTTAGTGTAATTAAATCACTAGATTTATTAGGCTTCCTGGAGCAGCAAGCATCTGTAATGATGGATTCTGTCAGATGTGGAAGCCTGTAAGCCTAGCTCCATGGTGGCCTTTTCAAGTTTCCGTGCTGCTCAGATCAGTAGTCCACTGGTTTCACTAGCCCTCTCCTCACAGTCTGACGTTCTGAAGGGCCTTGCCTCCCAACTCACTCAACTCACAGTTTGAACAAGTTCTCAAGGAGAGCCTGGGTGCTGGCATCAGGGACTCCGCAGACAGGCAAGGAAAGGGGTGTGACTAGCCGGAGACACAGGTTTCATGACCGACCTTAGAACATCTCTTTCTTTGTGTACCCCTGAGCTTAGACTGGCCCCCAGACACCCTGTTGTAAATGTTTCCCCTGGACACACTTTAGTCTGGTCTACCCTCAGCGCCAAGAACTCCATGGAAGACAGAATCAAGGTGAACATCTGCAGCCGGATTCAGTCCCCTTGGTGAATCAAACCTTTAAAGTTCTACAGCAGGACGGTCAGGAACTGAGTTGCTTCTCAGTGAGTTTATGATCCTCAGCCCCTTTGCCTCGTTCCCTCCCGGGAATGAATGCAGTTGAAGTGAAATCTCACTTTGGAACTGAAAATGTATCCACTTACCAAACATCCACTGCCTACGTGCGCTGGTAGCCTGTGAGCTGTCCCAGTGAAATGAACGGCACGATAGAAAAATGTATTCACTACACATTTAGACTCTTCTGAGGAGGGAGCCCAAAGCCGGGAGCACAGCTGGACAACAGTTAATGGGAAATGAGACAGGATGCAAAGCCTTACTCATTAGACCATGGGCTGGAGATAGAGGGTGTCAGGGGTCAAAGGACAACCAGGGAAAAGGCAGGAGGCCTTGAGAATCTGACATGGGAAAGAAATTCAAGTGAGTCCAGCTGTCTTGGCAGATAGTGAGACGAAGAAGCTTGAGTCAGCAGGACCCCAAAGCATAGGTCTATGTTCAGGGCCTCAGCACCATATAGCTAGCTGGCTCGAACAAACTCACTAAAAGTACACATTCACTCTGGGGGGTCTCCAGGAGATGGCTATGAGGAGGGGCATTGGGTGCCAAGAGCCTTCTAGGCAGCTGTGAGGCATGAAGACATAAATCCGCTCTCAGTGAGCCATGAGCAGTACCCTGCAGGCCCTGACCTTGAAGGAGGCACGCTGTTCATTGGGGTCTATAAGCTTCTCTATTCACATAACAAACATCTGTTATGTGTGTCTGGTATCAAATACAAATACTTGTATTTGAAACTCGAGATTGCTACATGTTTGGCCTCTTACATCTGGGGTAAAGCACTCCCATTACACACAGTTCTATCTTGTCCCTGCTCAAGCAGCCCCAGGTATGGAGTCCACCTCACCAGCCCCCTGGGTACCAGTGCTGTGGCCCAAGGCCCTTCACCTGGATGCTGGGCTCACCTGTCTGTGACACCTGTCTTGAGATGTCTGTGGCAGAGGATTGCACTTCTCACCCATTGCAGCCCAGTATGGGTCTGCCTTTGGCATAAGGCACACTTTGTGTTTTAACATATTTCGGGTGACATGTCAAGTTGCTTCCACATGGAATACCTTTCCAATGACTGCTTCTTCCTCTCCATGCCAGAGATGAGATGGTAACCCCCAGGGATTTGGGAATGGCTTCTCAATTCAGGCTTTGCCTGACAGACAGTGTAACAGGGCACTGTACTAAAATAAAACACCTTCCAAACTTCAAGCAGCTTTCTGCCATGCACCTGCCTAGTTTGCACTGAAGAAGTCTCCCCCACACCAGGTGTAAGAATAACAATCAAACAAACACTAGCTAGTGGCCAGATCTGCCAATCCTGATCTTTTCGACAAATTACGCTTCTCAAAAGAAAACTGCAAGCTCCAGTCTGATTTCAATATGTTTTAGATCCATATAATTTTACCACAGAGCCAAGGCAGCTCTTTGGATTCAGCTATATCTCTATTTCAGAAAGGAGAGCTAAGTAAATTCTAAAGAACAAAATGAGCTAATTCTGTGGATCTTCCAACGAGTCCTTTCCCTGAATTCTTCTCCTTAATAACCTATAAATTTCAGTCATGTGACCCATTCTTCAGTGTCTAGGGCAGTAAAACTCTTGCTGAAAATCAATAGTCTGCCGACTTTTAAGACTTCGGCGTGTTGCGAGACAGGAGCTTGCTTTATAAAGTCCATAATGACCTAAAAGAGATTTGATTCTAGAAATCAGAATCCTCACACTAATAGGTTTTCACTGGAGAAGGCTCTCCTAGCTGAGAACAGACTACCAAATGGGTTAGATTTTTCAATTTTATACCTTAGTCCGTAAGTGCTAATTTCTCAGTGGAACAGTCAGATAATATACTACCAGAGACTACTGAAGCCTCCAGTCACAGTTGTGAATTATTAATTTAAAAGGTTATGCACCAATGCTAATATAAATTATCTTTAAAAAACTATCTAGATGGGTAACATTTTAATAAGCTTTAAAACACGATTTTCCTCTCTCAATACTGAAGCAAAAATACAAGGCGTAATGGCTCCAAGCGAGCTGTGGATTTATTGTTCTTTCTTCCTAAAAGATTTGCATGCCATTCCCCATACAGATGACAAAGACAGGAGCCTGCCTGTGAATGTGCCCTGCCCTAATCAATTTAAGGCGGCAGGTGCACAGCCCAAGCCTAGGATACAAAATGAAATCTCAGGCACACACCGTGTCCAGAGGTCTGTTAAGAAACCTGTGCACGCCACCCATTCGGGCTTCACCTGAGTGCATCACGGGGAAGACACAAGATCTAGTCAGGCCTGGAGGGAAACAAAGTAGCAACACTGAGGTTGCCTGCAGAAATGTCAGCTTCCCCCAGGTCAATAGCATGTGTTGTGTACCTGCTGGAGACTGCACCCTGGGCCTCATCCTCAACACGGAGCCTTATCCCCCACCCCCGGGGGGGGGGGCAAGGAGGACCTGGAGGAAATATGTGGCTACTTAGCTGTCTAACCACGTGCCCACTCCCAAAGATGACTTGACATTTATCAGGAAGCCTGAGCGAGGGGGAGCTCAGCAGGCTGCCTTCCACCAAGGACAGAAGAAGAGAAAAACACAATGTTAGATTACCATGCACAGATCATTAAAGGGCGAGATTAATGCCGGTTGATTTTCCGGTAACTACAGTCGTGCCTGGTGCCCCTCATCTAGAATTGTGTTGAGAGCTTTGCTTCCTGAGTGAAATTCAAAGTTTCAGGAGGAAACTGAGCGAAGGCAGCTGGCCCAGACCTCTAACTTCTTTGGGAAGTCCTTGTGTTTGGCATTGCTCTACCTAGGGAACTGTTTCCCACCCAGCTCTCACCAGGAGGCTGCCCCATCACCATAGTTACAAGATGTAAACGTCATTACTGTAATAAAGAAAATAGAACTTAGCCAGCTGCACCACTCTTCAAAATCCAGGAGGAAATGAAAGTCTTCCTGCATTACCCACCCCCACTTTTTTTTAAAATGGTCACTGCCTGGTTTTCTAGTGGGCTTTGCCCATTTCAACCTTTTAAGGCCCAAGTAGCAAATCCAAGAGAGCAAGTCCATGCACAAAATGGAATGCCCATCTGGGTACCAAAAGGCTCACCTTTCATTTTTCCCTAAGTGGATGTTAGTTTTTTGTCTTATGTGTTTACTTTATATAAAGATTTTAAATATGGCCTAATAATGTCTGGTGCAGACAGCTGTCACCACAAACAGCCCAGCAAGCTCAGCAGTATGTTTTTCAAAGATGTCAAAAAAAAAAAAAGAAAAGAAAAAGAAAAACAAACAAATAAAAACACACAATCTGTGCTTTTATAGACAGACACCTTTTTTTCTCCATAAGCATATATCAATCTAAAAACATTTATTAAAGAAGAGATCATTGAGGATGGGACAGAAGTGGCCACATAGGTAGAGCTTAATGAGTCTGAAAGTACTTCATGTGTCCCTGTCGCCTGCTTTTACCTTCCTCTCTAGTTGTTCCTCTCCCACAATCCTTCCTTCCTCAGTCCCTCCTCCTGTCCATCCTTCCGACCATCCTCGTGTCTAGTAATCTTGGGAGTTCACAAGACCTGGCACCAGACCATCAAATCCAGCACTCAGAGATAACCCCAAGAGAGCTAACTTCCAGCAACAGAGAAGCAGGAGAGTCCAGGGACTCCCCTCAGTGTGGCAGGTGAGGTCACAGAAAAGGAGGACTTCTGAACTAGGTCTTAATGGGTAAACCAGTTTCCACAAAGACCACCACAGGCAGCAGAAACAAAGGCATGGAGGCTGGAATGTATCTGGGACATTTAGGGACGGATACCAAGTTCAGTGTCTCTGGAATGTAGAAGGAGTGGCAGATGTGGCTGGAAACAAGACAAAGGCCTAGATGGGAGGTTTTGATGAGACATGCAGGCTCTCGATGGGATGATAAGAAGCCACCTAGGGTCCTTCAACTAGATTACAGAAGCCCATCCAGGAGTTAGGAGGGTGACTCTAATGCTCCATGGAGGACAGAAGTCAGGAGACACAAAGTGGCTCACTAGATTATGCAATGTCTAGCCAAACTAATGAGGTCCTGGGCTAAAAGAAAAGACTCAAAAGCTACACTGACATTTACACCAGGAAAGTTCAAGGTCAACAGAAGATCAGAGGAGGGAGGCCTGGAGTATGGCTGAGCCTGGGAGGCCCAGAGAGGAGAGAATTACAAAGCGCTCTCTGAAGCTTGGAAGAGGCGTGAGCCACAGCTGGCAGCTGACAGGAGGACACTGAAGCCACACAAGTGGCAAAGAGTACCCAGAAGGGTCGATGGGGACACTGAGTGTACAGAACCATTCTTCACAGGATGGAACTGCCATCCAGGAGGTGATGATTAGCTGAGGAAATTAAGTACTAATAAATATATATATCAGAACACCACAAACAAGTAACATTATATCCTGAATGTCTGATCACATGTCCCCTCCCACACACGCATGTTGGGTACACTCAGAATAAAACCAAAATTGACAGCTTGAGCCAGAAAGTAACGTAGCAAGAAATGGCATCTATCAATGAGCCCAAGCTCACGGAAGAAGCCAGGTTAGAAACGGAGACTTTACAAATGCCTATTCTGCCACATCCACTGATAATGGGATCACACAGTTATCACCACGACTGCACGTCAGAAATCTGACGTCTCCACTTTGCCATTTTTCACACATAAAACACACTTTCAAAAGCACAGGGTGGTTCTGCCTGCTGCTTAACCTTACCTGAGGTCTGAAACGCATGCAGATCTCGCTGGTGAATAGTTACGCTTCTCAAATATACACGAATTATGAACTCTTTGCTTCAGGAACCCTAAACATAGGGACCTTAGCTGTGCCAGAAACCCTTCCTTGGTCAGGCCAGCCTCAAAACACACGCTGCACTCCAGAACTCCTACAGGGGGCACTGTCTGGTGGTGGTTGACTGCCTACACTCTGAGTTTGTTATTATTTAATTGTTGCTTGGCCAGATGTCAAGCTTTTTGAGAACAGGTTGAGTTACACTTTTCTGTGTGTTACGAAGCAGGTACTTAGGGAGTGTACCACTTCACCTCATTCAATAGTTTAAGGACGGGATCCAAAGTTGAAAACTTGGATGTAAACAACAGAGTCCATCTAATGAGTAACTGCAGAGTGTCTCATACCCAGGAGGTGTGCACAAGCTGTTCCGGATACCCAGAGGAGGGTGGTTCTACCCAGTACAGACCTGATGTGATGCTGTTTGTGTTTCCATCCTGATACGTTAAAACAAGAGAAATGTTTTACGAAATCGAGACAGCAAACAAAATACAACTCTGCTTCTCCTGCAGAGTTAGGGCTCACACTCCCACGGTTCGGAGGCTGCCAGTGTGACAGGTCATCCTTTCCTGGCCACTGAAAGGAGAGCCTCTGTCCATCCCTTGAGGCCCCTGTGAGCACTGCTGTATTTTGCCCCATACTGGAGTGCTGAGGCTCCCAAGGTCTGTGTTTCCATCCCTGCACAGGGAACCGTGGCCCTGGAGTGGGAACTGCTCTGAGCAGAGAGGAGTGGTATACAGCCCAGGCAAGAAGACAATGTATAGTCCAAATCTAAGCTGTCTCAAAGTATCACATGGTCAGATGTGGCTTAATACATCAAGCCTGTGTCCAGAGAGAACCTAAGAACTTCACAGATATTAAAACTCCCCATTGCAAACTCCACACAGATGAAATACCAGAAACAAAACCAGGCAAGCCTCGCAGCAGAGGCCACCTCATCCCATCCCCTACCTCCAAAGAGTCTGAAAGGCTGTGAAAGGGTCAGAAGGGAGCAGATAGTATATATACAGATGCAGGTTTGTGCCCACAGTAAGGCAAGATACAAACTCTGGAGTTCTCCAGGTCCCCAGTCCAGAGGCTGCCGGATGCATGGGGCCCCCTTAAACTGCCACAAGCAAGAAGTCACCCACCGAGCAGATCACACAGAGGAGATACCTTGTTTCCTCCACTGTGTTTACAACTCTGATGATACACACTCTGTCAAATGAATTAGATTCCGTAATAATCATCACTGCAATCCAAGCTTGTCAGAAAGTATTTCTTTGCAAACAAATACATGATTAATTCAGACAACACCTTCTGACTCGAAAATTTTAAAGTTCCTGGCTGAGGTGAACACTCAGGGAAAAAAAAAAAAACAGTATCAGCTTCGAAGGAAAATTCATGCATAGTTCAATTTACAATATTGTAATAAGACTCTGCGGCATAAATTCCAGCACACCGGACAGAAAAGCTATTTGCGTAGCGTGCGGGAACATAAATAAAAGCCAAATACTAGACTGTCTTCACAAATATGAAACTTTCTTTTGCAAATCTGCACTACTTGACATGTTTTCCAAGAAGGTTGGGTCCTTTGATAAATTCTGTGCCTCGAAGATCTTCATCAATACGGACTCTCAGTCTTAGTATTCTGTCACTAAGTGAAGAGAGCTAGCAATACTGTCACAGACAACAAAAAGGGGTAATTCAGGGACTGCGTCAGCACTCACACCAGCTTCTGCCACCAAATTCTTAAGTTTTCTGGTAATAAGACTAAGAACTTGGCCTCTGTTTCCTTGCCTCTACTCCAGCCAGTGGCCATCACTGACCTCTCCTGACACCTCCTTAAGCTCCTCTTGGCCACTCTCTGTGGTGTCCCTGACAGAAGTTCCTCAAAAGCACCTCACTTACCACTGAATCTTTATCATTTCCTTTGTTTTCTTACTAAAAACCACGAAATGAAACCACACTGGAATATGGAGTTTGAGGTGACCCAAACCTCTGTTCTTAGGCGACGGCCTCTTATTTGAGTGTGCTAAGCTGCTTCTGCACCCCCTTAGAGGTGAGAGGTGCGCTTCAGCCTGATGTTTTCGCTTGGTTTTAAACTGTGGGGTTTGAACCACAGGAAGACAAGGTTTTGTTTGAACAGGACTGCCACTCTGCCCCACAGTCACCTCCTCAAACAACGTCCTCTCTAGACTACTCTTTAGATGGCACGCGCACATGTGAAGTGCCTCTTTTCTAAAAAGATCTTTGTTCTACTTTCTGACTAGTTGTTATAGAGCAATAATTTTTGCCAGGAGGGGTCATGGGTTCAAAAGCCTAACCTGTCTCCTCCCTCCTTCTAAGTCACTATGTGAAGCTACTGCTCCTTACTCCTCCATAAAACACACACACACACACACACACACACACACACACACACACAAAACCGTGTTTCCCGGTACAGTCGATTTTGATAAAGCCCCTGAGGTGGGCGGTAATAATGAGCTCATTTCTGAGGAGTCTACGAACAAGGACGTTATCATCCCTACGTCTGTACGAATTTATCTTTGCACCTGCAAGAATCACTTGCTGTATCACTCTGCCCTTGTGTGGGAGGCGCTGCTAACTCCTCCTTAGTAACAAGGAGCAGGGAGCACAGGTAGGAAAAGCTTGTGGGCAGTCATATGGTGAAAGCAAAGAACCAAGCAAGAGAACCTGCAAAGGCATAATGCTGTGCCCTGCTCCAAAGACCTGAGAGGAGGCAACAGGGACAACACCCTCCAACTGTTTTACAGGCAGATGAAACTGAGGTCATTGGACTGGTAGTGGAAAGAGTTTGGGGCCAGAGATAAGGAGGAAGGCCTAATCCAGCCATTTTATCAGTGCTAGCTCCATACTACAGATCTTAGTTTATTTAATGTGAAATGGTCACAGTAGCACTTCAGTAAGCTATTCGCTTGCCCGCCCTTCCTTCCTTCCTTCCTTCCTTCCTTCCTTCCTTCCTTCCTTCCTTCCTTCCTTCGTTTTGTGGGGCGCCAGATGCTGCCTGTGCCCTGGACTACTTGCTGCCTGACCCTACCTGTTCTTGGGGATTGGAGGTGAGGTGGCTCCAAGTCTTAACTACGCAGCAGCCAGCTCATCTGAACACTGCTGCAAGCTCCTTTAATACCCTCCACTTGCGCCTCATTGGTCCCGAGAAAGCATCTCTATATTATAAACAGCCGTTCCTGATTGGCTGACATTGTCTGCATCAGCAATCCTTGGTCTCTCAGGCAGTCCTCAATTAGGTCCTCCTACAGGAGATGCCTTTGCTGTGTGCATGGTGCCTGGCATTTACATAGCGGTGGCTCCCACTGCTCCATCTACACAAAAGCTTCCAAAGCAAAGGCTGTGAGCTAGCTACACAAGTACCGAAACCTGGAAGCTTGCACTCATTCTATCTCTCTCTCTCTCTCTCTCTCTCTCTCTCTCTCTCTCTCTCTCCAAAGATTGGGTATAAATGAGTCAAGAAATTGCAAGCTCTATAAAACAATAATGTGAACATTTCTTTAAAGGCATATAAAAATTACCTTGCTTAAGGACACACACATACAAAAACACAGCCAAACACAAGTAGTGGGCAGGGAGGGAAGATATGAAAAGACTAGGAATAAGCCCCAACAAGCCAAAGAGGGGCTGTCCCCCCTGGGTGGGGAAGTACACACAGAATCCTGTCAAGGACAGAGTAAAGCCCAGATGAAGAAAAGGAAGATGATGGCGAAATCAACAGCTGTTATCATGTTAAGAACCATAAAAGGAAACATCCTCTAAGTGTTCAATGAGCATAGGTCATGTCCCAAGTAGTCAGGCTTGGTTTGAACATTACACTGTCACAACCACTGTTATTCACAGGAATCCCGAGTGGGCACATCAGACTTCTTGAATCTGAGCCTGGAGGCTTAGCTGAAGAGCATTCAGGAAGCTCTGTGAGGTAAGGATCCTACCATAACCATGATGTTTGGCATCTCTGAAGATGGAGGTCTTCTTGAAGCTGAGAACTCAGGAGTCCTTCACCTGTCCTTTGCCTAGAGCCAGGCATTTGGATCACCGGACACCTGGCTCATCTCATATGCAAAAGAAAGCAAGTTCAATGGCCTCCCTGTGACTTTTCAATGGTTTTGAGACCCTCAGGTCTGTGCTTGGGTGTTCGGTAGAAAGTAAACCAAGAGCAGGTCTCAAAGTTCTAATCCCAGATTCCCACTGTGGAGCTGAGCACACTAGGAAGCTATTCTGCAAGACTCTCAGCATCCAGGTTCCCCAAACATTCGACTGACGTCGGCTTTGGAGCCTGTGGTAATCTCACTCTGCACAACTTCGCTTCTAGAGTCAAGTCCAACTAGATCAAAAGCAAACAAGACTGGCTAGGCTGAAATTATGCTCCTGCCCCTGCTTCATTCCAGCACTGGAGAGACATAGCCTGGTGGGTTGAGGGTTGAGAGAAGCAAGCCCATGAGCTGACAGAACTAAAAGCAGAGCATGTGGGTAAACAGCAACACCCTCTGCCCTCTCCTCTAAAGGCCCGGGCTCTTGCTAGCTGGAACAGGATATCCAGCACATGGGTGTTACTGTCTTCTCTTCCCTGCCTCATCTTCATTTGCTCTTTCCCCCTCTCTCCTTCTCTCTCCCCCTCTTTTCAATTCCTTTTCCTCAGAGAGAACAAGAGGTTGGTGATGTTCGGCCCATCGGTGGCTCCTTACTCCTCTTAGCACCACACCAAGGGTGCTGTTCCATGCATCCATCTCACAGGGCTAGCTCTGCAGAAGCAGAAAGATGTATAGCATGAGTGTGTCACTTCAGTTCCAACCACCTGGCCAATATCACTCTCTGGCCCTGGGACCAGCTCTCCAGAGGAACATTCTTTACACTGCCCCACTGACTCGCTGAGAAATTTCTGAAATCCAGGACAATGGCCTCAGCTCCCCAAGCTGCACCCCAGTGCTTGAAAATGTTGCAGGTACTGGTTCATATGTCTTTTTCCTGATGCTACAAAGGTCATTTCATTGACTATGGTCCTACCCTATCTGGAAATTCAGGGTCTCTTGCTTGTGTGTCACAAAACACAATGGCCAGACCCTTTATCCTCTTTCCTCACTGAAGGCTGGTCCAGATGGACAGCCTTCCCTCTGGATCAGTCACCTCCTGTGCAACTATCAGTAGGAAGATCCACATGATGTGGAAGGAGGAATCGCTGTCTTCTCTCTGGTCCCTCGTGGCTGCATCCCGAGCATCTTGCCCACTTTTCAGAGATGCCATCATTTAACAGGCTGATGATAATGACTGTTCTCCCAGGGGAGAAGTGTGTTTTCTGTCATTAGGGCCTGGAAGAGACCCACCACCTCTGGAGAGAGACCCAAACCAAGCCCCATCTGTCTGGTGTACCAAATGGCTACAGATATTGCTGTCTCCCTTGCCAGACCTTGGCATGGAGAAGAGGTGGCACTGTTGTTGGGCTTCCTAGCCAGCTGTTCAAGCTCTAATTGAAATGTGTCCTCAGAGGGTCACAGCAGAGACCTGAGGTCCCATGACACATCTGCTCTGCCTGGACACAAAGCTGGTTCAAAGCAGGAGGCCTGGGAAACACCTGCTATACCAGTCATCGGGTTCGTGATTGTTTAACCAGAACCCAGCATGGTGGGCACCAAAGAAGCTTGCCCTTTGGTCCAGGAAAAAACATATGATCTCCTCACTAGAGCATTTGTTTTCCTAAGATCTCAAACATCTGGGGAGACATGGTATCTGCAGAGCAGTGTCTGGATCTTCTTACCCTCTAAGGTCTTTGTACAGCTGCAGAGATCACCTCAGGAACTCAATACCTCTGCGTGCCACACATAAGCTTTCTCATATGCCTCTTCCCTCCCTCCTTCCCTCCCTCTCCCCCTCCCTTCTCTTTTTATATCTCTGTCTGTCTCTGTTTCTGTCTCTTTCTCTGTATGTGTGTACACACGTGGATGTGCATGTGTCTTAGAGTTACTTTTCCTGTGATCCAACACCATGAACTAAGCAGCCAAGGGAGGAAAGGGTTTACCTAACTCACACTTCCCCATCTCTGTTCATCACTAAAGGAAGTCAGGACAGGAACTCAAACAGGACAGGAACCTGGAGGCAGGAGCTGATGCAGAGGCCATGGAGGGTGCTGCTTACTGGCTTGTTCCTCGTGGCTTGCTCAGTCTGCTTTCTCACAGAACCCAGAACCACATCAATGGATCTTCCCCATTGATCACTAATTTAGGAAAAAATGCCCTACAGTTGGATCTTTCAGAGGCATTTTCTCAATTGAGGCTCCCTGCTGTCTGATGACTCTAGCTTGTGTCCTTAACAAAGAACTGGCCAGCGCTGCATGCATGTGAAGGCTAAAGGCTGGCATTGACTGTCTTCCTTAGTCACTTTGTATCTTATTTTGTGAGACAGGGTCTCCCACTGACCCCAGGGTCTCCCACTGACCCCAGAATCTGCTGATTTGTCTAGGCTAGCTAGCCAGTCCACGCCAGGCATCCCCCTGTCTCTAACTCCCTAAGTACTGAGACTACAATCAGATGCTATTGTGTCTGTGTGTAGAAGATCAAACTCGACTTCTAGTGTTTTCTTAACAAGTACTTAACTCACTACTTAGGTCCCCACATGACCTTTACTTTAGGCTTTTAAAGTCTCCGACCTTGAATACTCTGGTTGTAAAGGAAAACCCTCATTTTAGACACAAGTGATAACCCAAACATCCGAGACAAAACCCATATCCCCACAAGCCTCAGTCATGGCATCTTCACTTCATTTCTAGCAAGTGTCACTCAGAGCCTAAGCCTGTGCCTTTTGTAGAGACACTCTTGGCACAAGCATTGCCCAATCAGACCCTCCTTAGGGAAGACCAGCAAAGTCTGGGAAGTTTGTGAGCCCAGTCTCTGTCCTCCACAGATGTTCTCAGGAGCTTTATGTCTCCCATATCCTTATTCTATCTCCTCAACTCATGTTTGAGTTTCTTCAAGGAATTGCTTAATAATTGCTGGCCAGGGGAATTCTCTGCTCAGTCCACAGAACACCTCCAGGGCAATAAAGGAAGTTTGCAATTATCATGACTGCTGTTTCAGTGGTTAGTGAGCACTGTGCAATGCCCAGAACCAACTGGTCCCTCTCACTGGTGTTCAGGTGTGAGCTCTGAGGAAAATCCCCACAGAACCACAGTTATTACATTTTCATTTTAATACTTTTCTTGGAGGAGGAGAGAGAAATAAAAGGACCATTCTCCCAAGGCTTGGGGTACAGGATCAGGCAGTAGCAGACGTTATCGAGGCCCCTACACAGGACTCTAGTATAGGCAGGGGCAGGAATCTCTATGTCAAGATGATTCATCTTGATCATCAGCTTGGCAGGTTCTAGAATCATCTAGGAGACCACTCCATGGTGTGTCTGAGAGGTTGTTTCCTGAGAAGTTTGATGGAGGTAGGAAGACCCACCCTAAATCTGATCAGCCCCATTTTACAGGCTAATAACAGAACGAACGAGAAGATATGATCACCTGCACCAGCATGCACCCCTCTCTGCTCCCTGCTACATCACTCAAATGCCCGACAAAAAAGCTAGGGGGCGCTCTCACAGTCACATCCTGGTCATAATGGACTGAATACCAAACCATAAGCCAAAATAAACCCTTCCTTCTTTCCTTGAGTCTCACTTATCAAGTATCTTACCACGGGAGTGGGGGGGGGTGGGGGGTAGGAGGTGGGGGTGAGGGGGAGGGACATAACAAACGCTTCAACCCCAAAGGGCAGTCGGTGTTATGGTACCACTGACAGTGACTGAAGAATAATGGAGCTTCCAGAGCTTCCGGTGGTTTAAGCGCAGTGAACTGGGTCTGCACAACCTTGCCCCTTCCAAACAGGCTTATACTTCACTGGCCATGACATGTGACTCCCCCTCCTCCCACAAGCCCCGAGGAGCTAAGTGAAGAGAGACGAGCCACATTGCTTTGATGCGCCACTAAGCAAGTTTTTGCCAACAGCTAAATGAGCACACACACACACTCACAAACGAGGGCACGTGGACAACTGATTGTCTTGCACGTTCGCCCGTGACATGACACAATTCACAGAGGCAATTTCTCTCTAGAAGGCAAAGGAGAATGGTTCTTTTTTTATTAAAGTCCACATTTAAATGCCATATTGTTTCCCATCCAATTATCTCAGGATTCTGCAAACAGTGAAAGGGAAGGGGTTGCTGAACGCTCACTTTCAGGCCGTCTATCACCTGTTTAATTAATAGCAAGCAAACTTCTATTTGCAGTTCAGGTGAACAGAACAAAAAAAAAAGAGAATAATTTCCTATATTTATAGGGAACATGACTTCCTCCCAGGGAAACAGAACCGTTTCCACCCAAAGCCTTCAGAGCTTTAAGCAGATTTCAACTCCTTCCTTCACTCCCTTGGCCAGAGTCATGTCCCACTGAACTGTTATACTGGAGGCTCAAAGGCTACAGTTACAGGGTCATGCATGAGTCCTTCTCCCAGCCAGGAACCTCTAATGTGCCTTAGAACACACGTATATATGTACATGTGTGTATACCTGCACATGTGTTCAGAAATGTATATTTTTATCTGTATATATGTGTATATGTTTGTATATATGTATATATTTGTGTGCATATGCACACATGTTCGGACATGTATATTCTTGTGTGCATGTGAGTGTGAGCTCAATTTTGTGAGTTGTTCTCATGAATCATCCACTCATTTATTTTGCAGAAAAGGTCTCTCACTGGCCTGTAGTTCACCAAGTAGACTAGGCTGGCTGTCCAGTGAGCCACAGGAATACGCTCATCCCTGTTCCCCATGCCGAGCTCTGAATCACAAGTGTGCTCCATCATCACTGGGACACAGGACCATATATATTCACATCTTTGGGCTCGCAAGCCAGTACTTTACACGTGAGATGTCTCCTCGGCCCTGTATCTGGAACTTCAGTATTAAAACACAATGAAGTAATTCAAGGATTCCCACAATGTGCTCAGGTAACATGCTGTTTAAAAGATCAAAGCTCTGTGTGTGAATGAAAGACAGAGTTGTACAGAAAGAACAAAGACAGAGGGCTGGGACAGCTCAGCCAGAAAAGTGTCTGCAGTATAAGCAGGATCCAGTAAAAACTGCTGCTCTCCGGTGAGCCCAACACTGAGGGATTAGAGAGAGGCAGAAACCTGAAGATCACTGGCCAGCCAGCCTAGCCTCATCAATGAGCCTCAGGTTCAGTAAGAAGCCCTGACTTCAAACAGTAAGAGCTCTGGAGAGTTATAACGCAAAGACACCTCCTATATCAAACTTGGACCTCTACACTCATGCTTACCCATTCGACTGCACACACATGCACACTCATGGCCTACGAACACATACCCCTACCCCAAAGTGCTGCGATGACTGTAATGCTTGCATTCATTAAAACAGCACTAAGATTCTAGAAGAAAGACCTTCTCATGAATACAAGGATTATGTAAATATTTCATATTTAACTATTATTGTTTTGTTCAAACATGCCTGCTTGAGGCCATAAGTCTGTAGCTCTGAGCTCCACATACTCCTCCCTCAGCATCTCTGAGGACTCTGGGTGGCCCCTGATATCACCTGCTTGCAATTACGTCTTTCATGCATTGAGTGACTTAGACAGGATCCTCACTGAGGCACCTTCCAGAATAAACGGGCCAAGACCTCGGGCATCTTTAGGGAGTTATGCTCTAATCCCTCAGGCCTGAAAATTGCTATCTTATGTTTAATATTAATAAAGTCTAATTATAATAATCTAAAAGTTAGTGGTGTGGATAATCCAATGAAGGAACTCATCCAAAACTCATTTTGTCTAGTTGTATGAATATGGGGACCAGCTTTTCTGTGGCAGATCTTTGCTTCTTAATTATGCTTGAGTCCATAATAACATTTGTTTACTTTGTCTAAGCACACAGTCACAAGGGGATATGAACGGACTTTGTCTGGCTATCAGAGGCAAGGACTTGTAAATACAGACATTTTCCAGGGAAGACCTAGGGAAACAGCAAAGACCATAGCAAGAATGGAAGGGATACGTTTCCGTTTATCTCTGAGGTACCTAGCACCCAGACATGCAAATGGTTTCCTGCAGGCCGGAGGCAAGGCTAGAGTCAAAGGTGTGTTCTTGCAGCTCTCCAGCCTTCTGTGGTGGTAACTGAGTGCTCCTAGCTGGACCTGGGTTACATCGCAGATCCAGTAAATCCAGGCTGTCCTCATCCCAGTTCTTTAGATAAGAGACTCCACTGGACAGGGGACCAAAGAGGAGAAAGTATACCCTGTACCCAATATATGTGTCACAGTATTGGTGACTGTAGCAAGCACGATACCAGGATCAATGGAAGGGAAAGAAGGTCGTCTTTGTGCAATTCCATGGAGCCTACAAGAAACAGGATGAGATGATCTGCCTTATAGAAAGATGTCTGAGAGCTGAGGTTCAGCGGGTAGGATACTGTCTTAGTTAGGGTTTTACTGCTGTGAAGAGACACTGTGACCAAGGCAAGTCTTATAAATGGCAACATTTAACAGGGGCTGGCTTACAGGTTCAGAGGTTCAGTCCATTATCATCAAAGCAGGAACATGGCATCATCCAGGCAAGCATGGTACAGGAGGAGCTGAGAGCTCTGTATGTTTATCTAAAGGCTACTAGCAGAATATTGACTTCCAGGCAGCTAGAAATGAGAGTCTTAAGCTCACAGTGACACACCTACTCCAACAGGGCCACACCTTCTAATAGTGCCACTCCCTGGGCCAAGCACATACAAACCCTCACAGATACCTAGAATACACTTCTGATACACAGACTCACAACAGGCAAGCAGTACTGAAGTAATCCAGGCACACAGGAATGAACACTGCATGCCTCCACCCACACTAGGTACCAAGAACGGTCCAGTTCATGAGACGTAAAGCAGATCTCTGGCTGCCAACAGGCTAGAGAAAGGAGGGAAAAGGGAGACTGTCGCTGACTGAGCGTATAGTTGCAGTTGCAGAAGCTGAGAAGCTTCAGGACTGGTGGTAGAACAGTGGTGTGACAACATGAATAGACTCCATTGGTGCCTGACCCGGTCACAAATGGTAAAGATGGCCGACTTCATGTTGTGTATACATTACCAACAATTCTTAAAGGTAAGCAAGAGGTTGGGCATTTACAATCTTTTGGGGTATTTGTGTGTGTACGTTGTACATATACATGAGTATATACATGTTTGCATGTGTGGGCACACGTGTGGTGTGTGTACAGTTGTGCATGTTTGTGTGTACGCCTGTAGACCCTAGAGATTTATGCCCGGTGTCTACTTTATATCTCAAGATATGGTCTCTCACTCAAGCTCAGACTGGGCTCATTCAGCTAGTCTGGCTTACTCCAGGGACCTGGTCTCTGCCTCTCCAGCACTGGGATTAAAGGTGGGCTACCACACCTAACCACCATTTATATGCTGCTGGTGATGGGAACTCAGGTCCTCAGGCTTGTGCAGAGAGCATCTCCCCTACTGAGCCATCTTCTCATTCCTGAGTGTTGGGTGTTCTGAACGCACTCCTTGCCTCATGAAGCAAACATACTTGCAGTCTGAAAAGTGGCTCTTCTTCCAAGACATCCAATGGACTAAGAGTTGTTTGAGGGGGTGGATCTTATCACAGGGTGCCTGGATACAACTGCGCCTCTGTTCAAATCATAGAATGACTGCCTCTGAGGAATTCCCTAGATTAGCACTCTGTTTACTGAAGAAATTGCATCCCCTCAGCTCCAGCTGCTCTCTGATGGGTTCCTTTCTCTCCTGCCTCCCACCCTGCCTTCCTACATACTCAGCTCTCTTCCACAAGCTATGCTTTGAGTATATTTACCATTGAGAGTAGACAAATGAACTAAATTAACTTTCTTTTTCTCTTTGCCCACCATATAGGAATTATTTCATAAATTCATTCATTCATTCATTCACATAGTTACTAAGTGAAATATATTTTAAGTCATGGAGACAATATTTTTTAAAAAGTAGATTGGAGACCATTGATTTCTATGATTGTATTCGGTGTTCTGGGATGGATTTTCTATTACAGCTTACACTTCCAGTTTTACCCAGTACAATGCTTTGCTCTCTATGAACTGTGGATACATCATGGTTATTGACTTCTCCATTCATAACAACCACCATTTAGAAGGTCAAGGTAAATAAATTAGGTCAGAGGTGGTATTGATGATCTCTTTTCCTGGCAAAGGTGACTCTGGGCATAATGTTCCATGAGGAGACAAGACAGCCCCCAGGGAGGCATCCCAATATTAAGGAGAACCTCAGGAAAAACAGACAGGGTTGCCAAAGCAGGAAGAGAAAAGCAAGGTCAGCAACTGAACATGGCTGGGGAAATTTATCACAAGGCAAGCCGACTTGGCACGTGGGGCTCACAGCATCCTCCCAATGGGCAAGAAAAAAAATCCATTCATTCAACACACCAAATGGGCTTCTCTTCATTGATCACCAAGCCAGCTGCTGCAGATGCCCCTGTCATCATTACAAAACCACATCAAACCTTCCAAGTGCCTGATACCCATTCACATAAGGCACGGGACAGGTGGATTCCAAACCTGATGGGCATTTGAAATCAAACTAGCAGCAGCAGGCAATGGGCATCATCTCTCTAATGGGGCTCCCAGGAAGTAGGCCAACATCTCCAGCCTCTGTGGCCATCGGAAAGTGGGAAGAAGCCAGGACTTCTACTGCTCTTCAGGCTCCCAGCAAGAGAAGACATGGGCAGACAGTGTCAGCTCCTTCTCTCCCTTCATCCATTCCACCTCTCACCCAAGGAAGCGGCTCCTAACCTTTCCCCAGGAACCCCAATCAGTCTTTCTCTAAAGCAAAGAGTCATGATCTTCCCATCCCCCAAAGCCATTTACAAGATGCCTGAAAGAAGGGAGAGTGGAGCAGAAGGGGAGGTGGATAAGAGAGGAGAAAGCTAGATTTTTCTTTGCCAGAGGCTAGAACAAGAAAGCTACAGCCAAAGCTTGCATTCCTCATTTATCGGTAACAAAGTTGCAAATGCTAATTCAATACACTGAATCCATAGTAACCCAATCCAGACCATTGTTTTGCTGTATGTTTCAACTTCCCAGGTGCTCAGCTGCGTACAGCTGAACAAAAACAGGTAAAAAGATCTGTTCAAAGTAAAAATATGAAGGATGAGGGTGGAAGAGACGCACCCGGCACACTTGGGAGTCTGCCGGGTTCCCATGGAGAAAAGGGCAACTCCCTGGCGCATGGCAGTTTGGTATCAATGCAGTAATTTCTGGATAGCTGCCAATGGTAAGGTTAAAAAGCAGTATTACAAGGCTTCTGTGATGACGGCCTACTGGGAGACATTTGTTGGAAATTGCTTTGCCTATCATTTAGTCAGCAAAAAAAAAAAAAAAAAAAAAGCCCACAGTACTAGTTACGCACGAACTCTGTCGAGTGCGCATCTATAAATGATTCAAATTGTAAGCACATAAAGCCCCCATACAGGTAGACATAATCACCATAAAAGCCTGGAACCTTGGCCCTGTTCTTTTGCATTGATAGGCCGTGTAAATTCTCCCTTTGTGCTGCCAAATAAGTGGCATAATTATAAACTGTGTTCTGAGTTTTAAATCCAACTTTTCTTGCAAACGAAATCAGAATGACTTCTTTAAGCACCAAGCAATAAACTTCTGGACAGCTGCATTGTGAAAAGCCAGCTCTCCGCAGCGCAGGCCGACTACATGTTCCCACCAGCCTTCCTTTCAGTCTGAATGAAGGGTAACTTGGGCGCTGCCAGGGGAAATTGCAAGGTCTTAACTAGACTGTCTCTTTGAGGCTCCAAACACCTGAAAACATTTTCAAGTGAGTTAAATAAAGCACACGAAAGGGAAATTCTGGACCAGGTACTCCAGCCATCAGAGCTGGTACAACCTGAGCCCTTTGCTTTCAGGTAGGAGAAGGTGATTGCAAAGGTTAAGCTACTACTGGCAGGAACCTGAGGAAGTCTCTTTTTCATTCCTCACTAATACCTAAGGAGTAAATTACTTTCTCAGTGGCATGGAGCTCTTGGCTCACACTGACATAGAGTCATTGCTCTGAAAGACACTCTCAGTCCTTGTCTCCAGAGGCCAGCAGTATCTAATACTCATGTGTCCTTAAGACTCAGAAAGCAAGCAATCTTTTCAGTCTGTATCCACAGATGTGGACACGAAGACTCTTGGCCTATGGAAGGGGTTTGTAGGCCTCTGCCTGGCCTATGGAAGGGGTTTGTAGGCCTCTGCTTGGCCTATGGAAGGGGTTTGTAGGCCTCTGCTTGGCCTATA
>JANHMN010000003.1:183450249-183541177 GCA_030674055.1 Rhabdomys pumilio
TCTGCTTGGCCTATGGAAGGGGTTTGTAGGCCTCTGCTTGGCCTATAGAAGGGGATATACATGGTTCAGCACCACAGGTCATCAGGGGTTAGGGCTGTATTACTTTTCTCCTTGCAATGGCAAAATACCCAACTAAGGCAATGTAAGGAAGGGCTGTTCATTCTGGCTCACAGTTTAAGTGCACAGTCAGTCCACTATGACTGGGAAGGCATGTTAGCAGGAACATGAGGGAACTGGACACATTGTATCTTAGTCAAGAGGCAGTGAGAGATGAGCACTGGCTCTTAGCTCCCTTTCTCCCCAAGTCATGGAATGTTGCCACCACATTAAGAGACTGTCTTCTGTCCTAACTTGAACCCTTTGAAAACACTCAAGACAGTTATATCCAAAGGAGCATTTCTATGATAATAACAAATCCTGCCAGGTTAATAATCAATTTAATACCATAAGGGCATTCCATTAACCCACCCTTAGCATCTCCATCCATCCTGGAGCACCTAACTGAAACCTGTCCTCAGGTCCATTCCAAACCCTGTCAACAACATGATCTGTGGCTTCGTGATAGGCAAATGAATGGTCCACGGCCAACAGACTGCTGGCTTTGCTTGATGGCTAGACCCACAGAAAGAGAACACAAATAAGCCATCTTTTATCCCTTTACCTGATAGAGAAGCCTCTCTCTTTCAAGGTGGGCCAGCTCCAGTTCTTCTGGTCTGGTATCACTCTGAGGACAGACCTCTACATGAGTGTGAGGCTAGACCCTCCACAGTGAGGAAGAGCTGACACAGCCAACCTGGTCAGCAGCTATGGGTATCATGGAAAACTAAGGAAGAAGGAGAATGCTTCTCTATTGGCCTCAAAAGCTCAAAGTAACTGATGCTGTTCCAGAAAAGTGCTAGAAAACACATTTTCTACGTGTGTGTGTGTGTGTGTGTGTGTGTGTGTGTGTGTGTGTCCCACAGTGGTCAAGAGAAGGCATAAACACCTGCTGCCAGCCCTGCCCAGACAGAAAGCTGTCCATTGGCCAAGCTGGGAAAGCACAGCCTTAAGGTTCATTTTCAAAAGTTACTAAACTGGCTGGAAAAATGGAAGCTAAGGAGACTTAGAATTACAAAATGAAAACAGATTTCTTTTTATCGTTGAGGCATTTTAAAGGCAATTACGCTGTGGCAGTCATAACAGCTACTTGTGCACACAGCAGGTTGGGAAAGCACAAAAAACCCCTGCCACCTTTGCACCCACACCACGGACTATTAACGTCTGGGGAGGGAGAAGGCAAAAGAAAGGATGTTTAAGACTTTGGGGTTTTTTGCACTGATTCTTAACACTCTATTAACATATTCCTTACCCTTCAAAGGAAAATAGAGCCAAGCCCATTTGGGGGAGAAGTGGACGCAACTTTCATAGTGGGGGCAACAGAAAGGATTTCATCAGGTCCCAAGTTCACTGAAATGTCACCCAGTCCTCTCCACATTGATCACATCTGTTTTATATTTTCTTATGTAGCCAGCCAAGAATGACTTGTCTCCTAAGAGACACAAATCCCATTTTTATTAGGAAAAGTCTGTGCCCAGTGACCTGAGAGGACAGTGACAGTCGGGGTGGTACACACAGTCTCTAAGCCCACCCCAAGCCTGAGTGCCAACAGCTTTTAGGCCATCCTTCTCCCCACCCCCCACACCCCCACTCCCGCCCCATTTTCCTGGGCTGCCTCCTTCCAAAAGCAAGTTGAGACTCAACTTTCTATAATAAGAAGGCTTATTATAAAACCTTAAAATGAGGAGCTAATAGCAAGACCAGAGAGTTCCTAATAGTTTGCTGTCTCTCAACCCTCTGTCTATGCAGAAAGTAGTTTCTAAATATTCCAGTGGACCTGTTTCCCTATTTACAAACTGGGTCTCTTAGGTAAATCGATGTTGCCTAAGTTGACTGATAAATGAGAACAGAACACCTAAAAATAACCCCACAAATACTGGCCCAACAGACAGCCAAGCAAACAACACCATCTCCAAGATTCATCGTAGGCCCTGCCTGCTTTGCTGGATCTAATGTTAACACTCCCCCACTACAAATGAACCTACAAAAACTTAATTAAATTTTATGGTATGTTTTTTGTCCATACGTAACTTAACCAAGAAGTAGTTAGCCTGGTCAAGAATCATGTTTCTGAAAATGTAATCTCTAGGCTGATGAGTACTGGGTCTACATCTGAGGACTGCAAGTATTCAATAATTAGAATATAAACAAAATTTCTGTGTGACTTCAATGACAACAATGTTGTTGTTGCTGCTGCTGTTGTTGTTGCTGTTGCCACTGTTTTTGCTGTTGCTGTTGTTTTCACGGGTCAACCCAAAGCCTTCTGATTAGCCCACTGCAGAGCTGCTTGCTACGTGTCTGGCTCACCTTCATCACCTACCTAGGGCCTCCTCACTCCCTACACAGACTGACAACCTCTTCCAAAATTTCTCTTTTGTTATGGCTGCTGACCAGAAGCCTGCCCAGGAAACAGAAAAACAGGCAGCCAGAAATGGAGTAAAAATCTGAGAATCTGTCCCTGCTTCCTTCTTTACAGAGCAGGTGGTAAATATTTTCAGTTTGCCAGCCATACAGTCTTTAGTAGAAAGCATCCATTTTTGCTATTAAAGAAACAGCCATGAGCAATGGACGAATGAATGGGAATGGATGTGTTCCAATAAAACTTTATTTAAAAAGAGAACTGACAGCCTGCAGACCACAGCTTACCAGTTCCTGCACAGGAATCCATGGTTTGGTTTGCTTTGCTTTGCTGTTTGCTTTGTTTTTTTTTTTTGTTTCCATGGTCAACCTTAGAAAAAAAAGTACCCCCCTCGTGTTGAGCCCTCTCTCCTGTGTTCCTGGTGAACTCTCTCCACTTTTAATTGTCTCATTCATTTGTTTCCAACTTGTTCCTTTAGATAGAGTTTCACAGCCAGGCTGAGTCATAACTGCTAATTCTGTGCCCTGAAATAGACAGGCTTTTCCTATCTGAGTAACATTTTCATAGAAGGCATACTGAGTGTTATGTCAGGAAGGCCAAGAGGAAATCACAGTAAGGCGTTGGGAAGGAACTCTGTTTGACTTCTAGTACTGCTGTGTAGGCTCAAACTTACAAACCACCTCAGCTAACTATGCCACCTGGTTTAGCCGTTATCTGTTATCTGGTGAGCAGGTGGGAACCTAAGAGATATCATGTTTTTTTTTTTTTTTTTTTTTTTTTGAGTGTAAATGCAGAGGAGAATACTGTGACCCGTTTACCACCATCTCACAGAAAACAAGACCATCCAGGTGGCTCTTCAAGGGCCTGTGCTAACACCCAGCTATCAAAATGTGGCACATGTAACAAGAGTGGCAATCCACTGCAATACGGCTATTCTGCTTTGTAGTCACAGCTTCCCTAGATTTTAGGGCAACTAGCCTTTGACTGAATGGAAAACACCTAAGTGTCTAGGCTCTGCCCTCAAGAACCTACATCATTATGTAAACACAGAAACACAGGAGCCAGGACACAGAACAAGAAGTACCCTGTAACAGATTGCAACACTGAAACTACCCTTTAAAGTAGGAACAAAGCATTCTGGATTCTGTAGCAAAGTGTTTTTCAGGATACTCCTTTCAGTCAGGCTATAAGCCACCTACACATACAGCAACCTATCTGACAGTTCACTCGAGGTCTAGGGCAACAGCTCAATTTGTAACGTTTGCAAGTATAAAAACCAGAGTTCAATCCCTACGGTCCATCTTTCCAAACGGCCAGAAGTGATGCCTTACATTTGTGATCCCAGCATTGGGAGGCAGAGGCAGAATTTGGTGAGTTCCAGGTCAGTGAGAGACACTGTCTAAAAGATCAAAGCAGACAGAACTTAGGGAGTAACACAGAGGATGACTTCTGGCCTCCACACACATGCTCACGCGTTTACATTCATCCAAGCATCCCGTAACTACATAAGGTATCCCAGGCCTTGGAGATGAGATGGTGAAGAAGACAAGTCCTGTTCCAAAGCGGCTTCCAGCATGAAGGTAAACTGAGGCCGAAGTCTGCTAACCCTAAACTGAATTATCTTCTGAGCTGACTGGAGGTCTCCTGCCTTGTGATTTGCTCACTCCGTTTAGTGAAATGAACTGTGAAAATGACCTTCAGGTTCTTTTCAAAAGCCTCATCAAACCATGGCATGCTCTAGGAGAGGACATTAGACCACTTGTGCTGCCATAGCGTGGTGGGAGAACCCGAACCTGGTGTGAGGGGCATCTGGGCTTCAGTGGTGGCTGCTGAGTGGGTGATGCTGAACACATTGATAACCTCCATGGTGTCTATCTCAACCCCAGGGTCCATCGGTTGACAGGCTCTTTCTGAACACTTAATGTGTGCTTGACCTTCTGGGTGGTGAATTATGAACACCAATAACAGGGCTGGCCCTTGTATCCATGCAGCGAATATTCTAGCTGGAGAGACAGGCAGGAAACAGGAAAGAGCTTTCAGACAGCACTAAGTGCTGTGCGTGCTCCACTACCGTAGCTCCTCTTCAGGTTCTAGAGAAGAACATTTGTATCAACCAGCATCCACAGAAAGACAACTCTTGATTCCTGCCTCTGTCTTCAGCCTTCCCTCTGTGCCTTCTCTATGTCTTAGGATTATCACCAGTCCTACTAAGATCCATCTTAAATCTAAGTTTTCCTCTAAGTCTAGCTGCTCTGGTCTGGAAAGTTATGTACCTCCAACATCTGCATGCTGAAACCAAAGTCTCTACACAATACTATTAAGAATGTTTGGGAGGTGACTAAGTTGTGGGGGCCTTATAGGTAAACTCTTATAGGTGAGATTAGCACCGCCATAGAAGCTCCAGCAAGCCCCTTCCACTGCATGCAAACTTAGCTGTAATACAGCATCTATCAGCCATAGATTGAACCTCACCAGACACCAACTCAGCCAGCACATTGCTTTAATCATGAGCTTTACAGCCTCCAGAGTTGTCAGAAATTACTTTTTTTATAAGCCACTCAATTTATGGTATTTTCCGATAGTAGCCCAATTATACCAACTCAACCCTATTTCCAAACATTCTGAGCTTCACAGTGAATAAATATTGGAATGTTTGGGGGTGACTGTTCAACTGATAACAAAGTTTAAAATGAGGAAATAAGATAGTTTTTCAACTAGAATGTCCAGGGAAGGCACCTCTCAAATAAGCTATAAGGAGAGGCTTCAAGGGCCGTAAATAAACATCCTAGCATGTCTAAGCAGCCCAAGAAGGTTACTGTGCAAGGTAAAGAGGTGGAGACTCTACAGGAAAGGGGCTGGTGAGAGCAGCTGGTGCTCCAAGCTGCTTTGAGAACTGGATGCAGATGAGGCTCCCCAGGCACTGGTTGCACTAACTCCTCCCCACAAGGGCCAGGAGCCTGCACTTGAAATCCATCCACCAACCAAACCAAAGCGGGTGGTCCAAGCCCAGGAAGCTGAAAACCACAACATGCCTCTGGGCCCAGAGAACATTAATTTATAGACTTTCCCCTCCACACAGGTGTTTCCTGATACAGGATATTAACTCTCAGCTCCTGGAGGTCCCTAACCTCACACTGGTCTGAAAGGTTTCCTCGGGTTTGGATAAGCCTCAGATAAGCTGAACTTTCCCAAGCTTATGAGAGCCGCACCTGCAATCCTTCTGAGATTCGTTCATCACGAACCTTAATCCATCTCAAATAAAACCCATGCGTACAGACGTGGCTGCCCAACCGCGTGTGGCTGTTTAACAAGGACGGAGAACAGCTCTGTCTGTTCTGTAAAAGCCTCCTGTGTACCCAGCACCCATGGATTTAATTTCTGAGATTTACATTTTAATTCTTTAAGATATTCAGGAGATAAGTGGGAGAGAGGCCATGGTGGAGAAGACTGCCCTTGCATGCAAACGTATTTACCTTCTGCTCTGACCCTGGCTCTTCCTCTCTCCCTTGCCATATTTAAAATCCACACTTCCCCTCTATGTCCTCAGAGTATAGCTTCTGTCTTTCTTCTTGCTTTTCGACCCTGTCCACCAGTGGTTGAATAGCATCCCCCAAAGCCCCCACCTTCGATCCCAGAATACAACCTTATTGAGAGTCAGTCTCTACCGATGATGTTACGAAGCCACAGCAGAGTGCACGGACTCTATATTCAAAACGACTGGTGTCCTCAGAATAAAGATACACATGGTCACGATGAAAGCATGAGGTGATGCAGCCACCGGAAAGTGTTGTGGTGCAGAACACCAGGAGCTGGGCAAAATCAAAGATGCCCCTCCTTCAGGGCCACTAATGACATCATGTTCCTGATGCCACCAGTGAGCCTCCAGACTCCTCACCTCCAGAACTGGAAAGTGTTTATCTGGTGTTGACTTAAGCCACCTAATTTGCAACCCTTCAATGCTGTGTCTTCCATGACAAGGCTGCCACATGCCTGTCCAGAGCCTGTTCTGCAACCATCTCTCTCACACACACTTTTGAACTCTGTGCCTCCTTCTCACCTGAGGCTCTGTAGCTGGGTCTCTGGCACTGCCTGCTCCCCGGAGGCGAGGCCACATGCTCTCTGTTTACATGGAGAAATGAACTAGGATCTGTCTGTTTTTTCTTCCCCTTAATATTTTACTATGAAGTTTTCAAATATGGGGCCAGGTTGACGGATCTCACAATGTGTGCTTATATACCTGCTGCTCTGTCCTGCCGCAATGAAAGGAGTCTTCTATATGTGCTTTATCATGCACTTCTCCATCTGCACTCCCTCCACCTGCAGTAAACGCTGCCCGTGTATTTCTTGGATGTGTTCCAAAACCATTTGTCCACATCAGAGCCCTCGCCCTTCCTGCACTGGTGGACACATTAGTCACCATGGCTCATATCTGATCTTTCTTTTTCTCCTTTTAAGGTGAAATTTACAAAAGGTAAAATACACGAGTCTTAAGTGCACCTCTTCCTGGATTTGGACGGATGCATACAACTGTATAACCCAAACCTAATCAGCACAGAGAATATCACCATTAACCAAGGTGGTCCTTCTTCTGTCTTCCTTTTTGGGTCTCCACTCCATGTCTGCAGAGTCAACCAAGGGCTGAGTGTTTCCTTCAGACTAGTTTTTGGAACGTCATAGAAGTCAACCAGACATCTGCCTGGAAGAGTCTTTTATGAGGTATTATGGTTCTTTTTAATCTCTGTGTATACATGTGTGTGTTTGCATGTGTGTACATGTGGGTACATGTGCATGTTTATGTGTGTGTACATGAGTGTACGTGTGTGTGTGTGTGTGTGTGTGTGTGTCTGTGTGTGTGTATGTGCCACTGGAGGTCAGCAGAGGGTATCTCCCTGATGTCCCTGGAGCTGGAGTTACAGAAAGGTGTGAGCCACCCCATGCTGGTGCTGGAAACCCATCTCCAGGCAGGATCAGTGAGCACTCTTAACTGCTGAGCAATCTCTCTAGCTTCTATGCCTTGTTGCTGATGCTGATTTGTTTTGTGTTTTTTTCTAGACAAGGTCTAACTATGCAGCCAAGAGCAGCCTTGGACTTGTAGTTCTCCGTCCTCCTGTAGCCCAAGTTTCCCAAACGCTGGGAAGGCACGTGCTTGCAGGCATCAGTGGTGCTCGTTCTTATACAAGTGGCCCTTTCTCCTGCTGACAGGAACCTGCATTTTCCTATCTCGGGCTAGTAACACTATATAAATACATGTGCATGAGTAGATGCTTTTATTTAGTAGATGCTTCTGGGTAGATGCTTTTATTTCTCTCAGGTTTGGTTGACACTTCTTGCCTGATCATAATTTTGCCAACCCTGACTGTTCACAAGTCCAACTCAGCCTCTTGGTCCTGCTACAATGACTGTGTGGTGGAGGCACTGGGAATTCAGACCAGCTGCCTGGGCTTGAACTCAGACTCAGTCTAACTATCTGCCCTCTGTAAAATAAAACTAAGTGTCCTGAATCCATGTCTACTTCTGGGAGATGAGGATAAGATGAGCTTGGTGATCACATGACCCTCATGGCATCTCTCCTGGGTTGACCTAGATAATTCTAGGTCCAGGACATGCTCTCTTCTGACCTCCAATGGTGACCATGCACACATATGTATGCATGCCATGTGTGCCCATGCAAATTTGCTCACATGTGCACACGCGCTGGCACACACACACACACAGAGAGAGAGAGAGAGAGAGAGAGAGAGAGAGAGAAACTTTAAAATACCTCATGAAAGAATCTCTTCCCAAAAGATGACTCTTGCTTTATTTATACAAAACTCCAAAATGAGACATTCATGGTTACTAAACAGCAAGTGCTGGTTTCTCATTTCTGGAATATAGAAGTCTGACACACTCCGAGATGTCAGCAGGACAGGTTTTGGTGACAGCCTTCTTCCTATTTACAAGTGACTGTCTTCTTGTTGTGTCCTCCTGTGACAGTGAGCAGATGCTCTCCTGTCTCTTCTGGGAAGTTGACTAATCCCTTTGGTAAAGATTCTGCTTTTATGAATAATTGTCCTTCCAAAGACCCCACTCTAAATTCTAGGTTAAATGGACAGCACAGAATTGGGAACAACACATTCAGTCCATATCTGGTTTACTGTAGACAAGAACTAAGTTAACAGACGTGAAAAACACTTGCTGACAAGAGCCAGTATGAAAATAAACAGGAAGAGTCCCTTTCAGCTACCTGACCTTCAGTGGGACACTGGTGTGCATGGCGAACACCTTTCTCTGCTCAAAAAGCTACAACAGTTAGGGGCAGAGCTTCATAGAACTATTCTAAGTTCTGCTGCCCAGACTTTAAAAGAACCAAGGAAACAATTTCTATTTAAAATATCCCAGTATTTTTTTTTTTATGGATTGGAATTTCATCAACCTGGGAATGGGACACTCCCTGTACCAATGAAGAATGCAGAATATCTGATTGGTAACTGCTGAGCAACAGAAGGTATGATAAGATGAGTTAATAAAAATAGAGAAATTCAATAACCAATACTATTCATCTAGTAGACAAAAATCTTTTCAATCATACTAGGATTATTCAGAAACCCAAGAAAACAAAGAGGTTTTTCAGCAGTAAATAAACTGGGAACATTTTATAACTGTCCTCATCTGATCCCAGGATCTGTCAGGTTTGTTACCCTAGCAACATCCTATAAACACAATACCATGCATGTCTTTGTCTTCTTCACTTTCTCTGTCCCCATCCCCACTGCACTGGTGCTGGAACTGTTCTTATTCTAACTACTCAGTCCCTCATTGCCCTTTAGAACCCATTTCCAGGCCTTCATATTTGCACAGCAAGCTCTGTATCCTCTGAGCCACCTCCCCAGTCCTAAGAACACATTTTAATCAACTTGGAAACATTTCTCAAAAGATAACCTGGGCTACAAACAAAGCATGTGTGTGCTGGCTGCTTTTGTGTCAGCTTGACACAAGCTTGAGTCATTTGGGAAAAGGAACATCAATTGAGAAAATGCATCCCCAAGATTGGCCTGTGGGCAAGCCTGTGAGGTATTTTCTTCATTTATGATGGATGTGGGAGAGCAAGGATCACCGTGGGTGGTGCCAGCCCTGGGGGTGGGTGGTTCTGGACAGTAGAACAAAACAGGCTGGGAAAGACCTGAGGAACAAGTCAGTCAGGAGCACTCCTCCATGGTCTCTGGCTCTGCCTCCAGGTTGCTGCCTGGAGTTCCTCCTGCCCTGACTTCCCTGTAAGCTGAAGCAAACCCTTTCATTCCCACGTTATGGGTCACAGTCATTATCGCAGCAATAGAAACCCTAACTCAGACAATGTGTTGCAGCAGCTATGATGGCCTGGAATTCTATATAGCCCCCAACAAGCCGCACACTAACATGATCCTGACTATGGGATGATCCAGCCTCTAGTCCTTGACTGCTAGGGTGGAGAGAGGCAGGATACTGAAGGTGTCACAAGAAATGAGGAAGAGGCAGATCTAGCCAGTAGATACATGTCCACCAGCTAGATACAACAGTCACAGAAGTCTCTGTGTCAGAACATTCCACCTAGAGGGGGCTGTCCACCAGCATGGGCATCTGGGAAGGAAAGTCAGAGAGAAGAAAGGGGGAGAAATTGGTGGTTGGAGCCAGATCAGACAGATAAATATTAGTTTTGTGCAAAATAATTGTAAGTTTTTACATTATTAAAATTTACTATTTAATACTGGAATGGATTCTTAATAAATGATGTTATTTATATACATCGTTTTAATGCACAATTCATGCTTTATGGTCTTTGATAATGGCTTATAACTTGATGTTTATTTTCTATTTATTTTATACTATGGAAAGGATGTTAAGCAAAAAGCAAATTGAACAACTTTCTTATTCAAGTTAAAGATGAGTCCTAAAGCAACAGAGACAACTGTCCAAATTAACAACGCATTTGTCCAGGAACTACTAAGGGACATGTGGTACAGTGGAGCTCAGCATTTCTGCTGAAGAGACGGGGGCCTGGGGGGCAACAAGCACAGTAGAGAAGCCACTGGAAGTGACAATGACCATCCGAGAGCATCATCAAAGCTGACTCACGAGAAGCTGCCAAGGATCTCTATATGGTTCAGTCAGTATTCATTTGGCACTTGCAGCTCACCGGAAATGTGAAAAGGCGCAGTATGTGGATGATCTCATGAGCTTACTAAAGCCAAAGGCTAAAAAAAAAAAAATGTCACACTGAACTGCTCTCCTCTTTCATTCTATGTCACAATGACAAACCATCTCTTGATAAGATTGTGCCTTACACCCTAGGATAGGTTGTATATGACAGAGAGCGATGGCCAGCTCAATGACCAGACTTACCACTGTTTGGTGGTCTGCTGTCGGTCTGAGTCCTGGAGGAAACCATGACGTCTGAGAGGTATGCCCAGCAAATCTATGAGATGTGCTGTGGATGGCAATACCTGCCACTGGCACCAGCCAACAGAAAGGGCACAATTCGTTTCCATGATGATACCTAACAGCACTTCATGTAACCAACGCTTCAAGAGTTAAGGCGTTGGGCTGCAAAGTTTGTATCACCTGCAATGTTCACCTGCCCTTTTCCAACCATGTCTTCAAACATCTAGATAAATTGTTGCAAGGAAAACACTTGGAAAACAGAAACATGTAGAAAATGCTTTCCAAGAGCTCTTCAAGTCCCAAAGCATAGAGTTTTATGTTACAGGATAAATAAACTTATTGTTCACTGGTAAAATGTGTTGAATCTAATGGTTCCTTTTTAATTAATAAAAATGTATCTGAGTCTAGTTACAGAGATTTAAAATGCTAGGCGTGGCAGGTATTAGAGGCCTCTAATTCCAGCACTTCAGAGGTGGAGGCAGACAGATCACTGTGCATTTGAGACCAGCCTGGTCTACATAGTGAGTTCCAGGCTAGCCAAGGTTACACATAGATATCCTGTATCAAAAAAAAAGGGAGAGGGATTTGAAATTCACAAGCCCAAACTGAAGTTCCTTTAGCACTACTAACTTTATGTATGGAAACAACACCCCTGTCTGACACAAACCCTCATCATCTACCCTGAGACCAAGGCTGGAGATGTAAAGGACGTCTCTGAGTTTGTCCCCCAAGAGGATAAATCCATCCAAGGAAGGTCCTGGGATATAAGCCCTCAACATGCAGAATGCCATAGACAGACCAGCTGTTTTGTTCCTGACTCACCTTAGATAAAGTGAGCAGAGGACAAGTGCTGCATTCAGAGGCAAGTATCCAAGCAACCAGGCCCCACCCCAGCCATGGCAAACCCACAGTTTACTTCCAAGCTAGTAGAGTGTTGGAGGAGTGAGGAAAACAAGCCTGGGTCAGGTATGGAAGCAGAGAGGAACACTCTGAACCTGCCTTTCCCTGCTGATCCAGTCATGTGATGATTTGAAAAGGGTCCCACTGGGAGTCTAAGATTGCTCCTTCTATACAACTTAGGACAAAGGAGAGTAGAAGAAGTTGTATTCAGACCACCTGGGCCCAGGTCTTGCCCAGGGGAGCCTCCAAACCATCAAGGACAGAAGACCAGCACCATCTTTATAGTAATGGATTATAAGCTGGAGACTTCAGTGACATGTGTTTCATTTAACAAAGGTATACTTGGTTAACTCAGAGATATTTACAGATAGGCATTTTTTAGAGGTCAACGCGTGCGTGTACGTGTGTACGTGTGTGTGTGTGTGTGTGTGTGTGTGTGTGTGTGTAGTAACAAGCCAAACTATACCCAGATTTCAGCTTCTAGAATCACTGTCCCAGCAAAGCAACAAGAGTATCTTAAGGAAGTAACTATGAGATTGTTCCTAAACACACTGCAGTATAGAAATGCAAGTATACACACACACACACACACACACACACACACATATATTCATTCTTGATTATTAATATGTCAAGGGGTTTTCAGTGCCCCAAACTGGAGCAAATTGAGCAAGGAAATTAATAGTATAGTGATAAGACAGAGTATAAAATAAATATCCATGAGTTCATATTAATTGGTATTATAAATTATAAGCATTTAATACATTTTAGCAAATATACATAAATTAATGAATGGAGTATTAAATAAAGGGAAATCGCAAGTGAAAGACAATCCATTGCAGATCCATGAGGTGAAGGAAAGCTGCACTCCTGCCCCGGGCTGGGTGTAGAATTCTTCCAGGAGAAGAGCAACAGAAAGAGAAGAGTAACTTCACAGATGAGGAATTTGGCAAATATCACTTCAGTCAAGTGATCAAGATCCATATCAGTAGTCATAAATCACCTCTATGGGGACGGTATGCATCCTTTACATCGTGGGCAGACATGTGGCAAGGTCATGCAGCGTCTGGGTTAGTCCTTCATTAAAAAAACAGGGCCAGAGAGATGGCTCGCTGGGAAACGCACCTTCGGCCCACACTAAGACCTGAGTTCGATCCCTAGGACCTGAGAACTGTCTCCTGCAAGCTTTCCTCTCATTACACTACAACCACACATCACACACAAAGCAAGTAACGTAAAATGCAGCCATAAGTACAGAGCAACCAGCCAAGCATTCATTAGAGGACTATCCCTTAAGACGATGGTGCCATTTGTAAACAAGGAAGATCTGAGAAACTGCCTGCCCTCATCTCAACATTTGATCCCTTAAAAACTACAGGTTGAAACAGTCCCCAGTGTGGTGGCATTAGTACTCGGGTAGTCAAGATGAAGGTGCCAATGGGTTTGACATTTGATGAGGACAAGGTCTGACATGTTCCCTGCTTCTAGCTGTGTCCTCATAGAGAAAAGAACAGAGTGAGTCTCTCAAATCCCATCATGAGTAGAGTAGACTATAGTCTTAGTCACGTGGGAGGAGCACCATGGCCTGCTCACCCTCTGTACCTCCCATTAATTACAGAGGGACTAAGCACAGAGCATACCAGCACACTTTATGCTGTCTTGCTTTTATAGCTCAGATTGTTCCATACAGGAGACCGTCAATTAAAAAGACAGAACCAACTCTGCCATTCACTAGTTATGCAACTATCACTAGGACAATTCCACCCTACTTCCATTTTCTCCCCATAAGATCAGATTACCAACTATAACCACTTCAGGATGTTTATAGGTAAATCAACAAGAACATGTGTGCCGAGGGCCAGGACAACAAAAACTTGAAGGACAGTCTGCTCTTTTTAGTACTATCAATGGAAGAATCAAAGCTTCCACCTTTACAAATTTGGCAATTTTGAAACACAGGGTAGCAGGGAAAGAGACTACAACCCCATCCCAAACCACAGTCTCCTACTAAAGTGGACATAGACAAAAAGGGAGGAGAGACCTAGAACAAAGTCACCCAACAGGGAGCAGGCAGTCCTGTGTGTCCCACATGGAGTGTGATAAAGCGTCATAGAGAATGAGTATTTACACATACTTCTGGTTACACACACACACACACACACACACACACACGCTGAATCTATGTAAAAATTAAATGCTAATGTTGTCCACTCGTGCTGGGAAGATAGATGCATTTCCTACATGGCACAGAATATTCTATTAATTCTGGGCAGAATGAGGAAACGGCCTGCCTGCCTCCACAGTGAACATTATCATAAAGGATGATGTGGCCAGGGAACCTAACGCTTCCACCACAGTGTTAATGTCTCCTCACCCTCCACTTACAAATCAACAATCACGAACAGCAACTTAGCACATCTGCCTAAAAATGATAACAACAGATTTAATTCATCCACCCAAATCCCACACTCATAAAGAAAGCAGTATTTCATAATGGAAGATGTTATCAGAGGAGCCATAATTCATGGCTAAGGGGCCAAAGCTTTCCTGGTAATAATGGGTTTTCTGAAGTGGCTGGGGAAAACCTAAGATCCGGCCACCGGAGGTAGACCAGTAAGTTCTAAATACAGAGAAGACCTCAAGTTGAGCGTATTATAAATAACTGTGGTCTCCTGTCACCACAAGCCCACCCCAACAATTAACAAGCTTGGCTTAGCTGCCAGAGACCAAACTATGATTTATTGTTCTCTTCAAATTAATAAAAGCATCGCTATCCGTGGCGAATCCCAGTATTCATCTGCTGAGGAAGAGCTGATGTTTAAAGTGGCTGTGCTACAGTTCTCAAGCCATTTCTCGAACCTTAATGCTCAGTGCCCACCAGACCCTGCAGATAACAGCCAAAACCTTACAAAGCTATGCTTAGACTTAACCTTATAGATAACTTAAGACTGGTTGGAAGGCAGCAGGGTGACCTCCCCCAACCCTCCAATTTTACAGATGAGAAAAAACCACGGTCACGGAACTGCAGAACTGTCCCAGTGCACAGGGAAAGTAACCCCACCCTGAACAGAGCGGAGTTCCCCCAGAGTACCAGCCACCCATTGAAGAGCAGAGGCATTCCTGGCTCAAGCAGGAATTTCGTTTGTTTATACTTTATATAAAAGCCTAACAATTGGAGTTCTACATACATTCCCGGAGTTTTTGCTTCTCTTGAAAAATCTCTGTTCAAAGGTATCCGGATTCTCACATGGTTCCTAGCTGATTGGGGGAACTGAAGAATTGTGTCAAATGAGCACGAAGGTCCATGGGGCCACAGTGCCATCAGTACACAATCTCTCTTCCCATATATTCCAGGGGCCCAGGGGACCTTAGAATTGATTACTCTAGCGCTGGTCAAACTCAGTCAAAGTGTGTGTGTGTGTGTGTGTGTGTGTGTGTGTGTGTGTGTGTCTAAAAGTTTATATATACACACATGTGTGTATACATTTGCATATGTGCATATGTATGCATATATATACATATATATATATGTGTACACCCACATATATACATGTGTGAATGCATGTGTATGTGTGCATGTGTGTTGTCTGTGTATGCATTATTTTTAAATTCTTCTTTTAGTGATGTGCACATGTGTGGTTACATGCACATTGAGTGTAGGTATCCCAGGAAGCCAGAAGGGGATGCCACATCTCTTGGAACCTAAGTTACAGGAAGTTATAAGCTGTTGATGTGGATTTGGGGAATCAAACTCGGATCTTCTGAAAGAGCCACATGTACTTAACTGCTGAACCATCCCTCCAGACTGTTTTTGATCTACTCTGTAGTCATGACCTGGAATCTGTTGGTTGGTCCAGGACTCCCGGGAGAACTCCAAACCTGCACGTGCTTAAGACCTTATTTGAGATGAACATGCTTGCACACAGCATCCTCCCAGATGACTTGGAAAACAAGGAATGTAGGTGCTTTGTCATCAGCAGCTACGATGCATACAGGGGAAATGACAAGAAAGATAAGCTGTCACATGCTTAGTGGCTGCAAGTATGCCTGGTCACATTTCCACCTGTGGTTATCTGAGGACAGACACCTAGAGCCAAATGTAATCTTATTTATGTATCAGAGGAAAAGCATTTATGGCATCATGACATACAACTAGTACACACATGTGCACACTGCGCACATGCATCTTTATGCACGTGTTCTGGAGAAAGCTGGCTTTGTAACTTGGAAAGACTGCTGGTTCCCTAGCCTAGGAGAGCAGAGACTCACCAGAGGGTAAGAGCAGGGCCTGTGCCCAGCACTGTAATGAGAGTGCTGTGGTCGGTTGGTGGCCATTGCCGCAGTGGTTTCTCATCCCTGACAAATTGGGAGCCAGCTCTAGCCACTTCCATACACCGTAGACTGCTTTTCTGCACCTATTCGCTCACAGCTGAAAGGGCTATTTTTAGATGCAAATAAGGTTTGAGCCTCCTACTGAAAAGCTCCTCCAGCTTCCTTCCCCTGAGCCGCAGACCCCACTCAGCTCTGTTCTCCCTGTTCACTCTATACAGTTCTCTCCACTCACCAGCCCCAGTCATACCCACTTCCCCTGGAGCCCAGGACACTGGAAGCCTGCTCAAAGGGCTCTTCATCCTCCAGACTCCCCAGTCCATCATTCTTGTACTTCCCTGACCACACCACACGAAGCATCCCTCTTAGGCACGAGAACATCGCCCTGGAACGGTTCCCTTGACACACTCTATGTTGTTTTATTTCCTTGCTTCCTCAGCTACCAGCTACTCTGCAGGATCCATGAAAAAGAACCGGTGCTGTCTCATTCACTCCTCAGTCATCAAACCCAACAAAGTACCCAACACAGAAGACACACATGGCAGAGGATACATCTTTCACTAAGCAACAGCCCAGCTCTGGACGGAAACCAGAGCAAGGAGAGCTTTGCCTCCTTGGCTCCAGGTCGTGAAAGGATTCAGGACAGAGAGAATTAACTCAACGGTCTATCTACTTTGCCCCTGCCCATCTGAGTGACAGTGTCCTCATCTTGAAGCTGTTCCCTGAGTTTCTGTTCGATTTTGGAATCAGGGCTGCATCTATGGATGAGAGCATCCATAGAAGGCGCTTCAGTAGCTTCAAATGAGGTGTGCAGGCCAGTGTGGGGTGTGCCTGTGAGTGCATGTAGGCCTGTTCGCCATCATCAAAAGACTGCTATCAAAGAGCTTTTAAGTGGAGACGTGTGTGTCTACACATGGTGACTCAGTACATGCATAAAGAGCCACGGAGTAAGAACCTGTGGCTCAGGGGCTCTGTGAACAACAGGAAATGTGGCTCCGTGGCCTTGGTTCTTTGTTTGGAAAATATACAGCTGTGGGTCCACTGGACCTTGACCGTCTTCATCCGTGGCCTAGGCAAGTAGCAGTTCTAGAGGAAAGCGCCAAAACAAGCAATGAAAAACCACTGGATCAAGCAAGAAACCCATACCCACAAACACATACCTCACACACAGCCCTGAAAGGCCCGGCAGTAGCTGCCATGCTGTCACCCACTGTAACAAGACTGATCTGTAGTGAAATAAAGATAATGCAATCCAGAGGAAATAACGTGTGTTTCCTCCGAGAAGGTCTGAGGTTGTCAACCGCATACTTGCTTCCCGCTTCTGCCTGCCAGAGCGCACACAGCACAAACACACAGCCAGACTGCAGACAGGCAGGCTTTCCTCTTGCTGAAAAGACACACCTGTAAAGCAGTGTCTCTTCCACACAGTGCCCAGCCCCGTGGCAAAGCCCAAGACACAATGTTCAGGAAGGTAGAGCCACTGTCAGTGGCCACCTTGAAATGGGTTTCAGAAAATGACCACAGTGGCATCCACTTATTTGCAAACACTAGATTTCTGCTGTTTGTTTCTACCACAACTTACGACCCCAGGGGATTTACGATTGTAACAATGTTTCCAGAGTCTGTGTAAAGGATGCAGAATGACCTGGCTTCGTTTCCTGTGTCTGTCAATAGTATTTGGAACATTATTTTCATAGGTAGGGTGATCAGAAACAGGCATAGGAAGAGGGTAGGTATTGGCTGTATAAGCTCTTAGATATCCTTTTCTGAGGTGTCTCAGAACAACACGGTCCTCTAAGAACAAAGTCTGCAAATAATTAACAATAATTCCATTGCCAGTATCTTTTACGTGTGTGTTCAATATAAAATCGATTTATAAATTGCAGTATCTCAACAACGAATGTTTTCAAAGTTCTGGTACTCAGGGTCAAAAAACATTCACTACACAAAATATGGATAAAAATTTGTAAGTTGCATGAAAGCTGGTAAATATTAAAAAATAAATAAATAGAAATTGAGTATATCAAACCTGGTGTATACACTTGGAAGCCACTCTTTATTGAGAATTTTATATACTCACGTGTTTCATCAAATCTAACCCCCACTCCCTCCTCTCATGCGTGAATTCACTCCTGTTTCTCCACTCCCACTCTTCTCTCCTGACCTCTCCCTCAACCCCTCATTAGCACACTCACTGCTGCCTGTGTGGACACTGTGTGTGTAGGACCATCTATCTATGTGAGTGTGGCTAGAGCACCACAGCGGGTAAATCAGCAGAAAATAAAAGCTCCAAATGGGACAAGTATAACACACACCTTACCCCAAAGCTTGGGGATCATTGTGAAAAACAAGGCAGAAAGATCCAGAGGTAGACCCCTGCAGGGAGTTTCAGGACAGTGTAGCTGCCCAGATAAACTCAAAGCAGCTGTAGCTGCATTCACAAGATCTACACAAGACTAAGTCAGTCAAAACCCCAGCACGGGTGGGGAGAGGCCCAAGAAGTGTTGTCCTCAGCCAAGAAGCTATTGGCAACTGATGGCCATAGAGAAGAGAGTAGCGTTCTTCAGGGACACAGATCCTAGAGATACCTTCAAAGAGAACTGCAGCCCCCCAGACATGTTGCTTGGCTATGGGCTTCTTTCTCTTTCAGACGCTATTAAGACTCAATGGTGATTCGTAGATGATTATAAGTTTTACTGTGTGTATCATTGCAACTGACAGGCAAATTCCATCAATCACATAGCATGACTGACAAAAAGGGACACAGATTTGACATCAGCTCTCCACCAGCCTCTCTTTATATCAATTACAGCACTCAAGACGTCTCTCTGCAGCACGAGGATGGGAGGCTCTCCCCCTTCCCCCTTCACCGATAACCCTGAAATACATGTTCCCAGCTCAAGCCCTTTGTGTTTTGAATGGAGAAATATCATTTGGAGTCGGGTGGTTGGTGTTTATATCGCAATTCATGGGGGGGTCTCCTTCCCCACTGTCTCACTGAACCCCCAATTTGTCAAGGATGAGAAGCCACTGGGGCAATGGCCACCAACCGACTGCGGTGCTCTCATTACACTGACAGCCATGACACCTTTCCAATTCTACCCATCTCTTAGTCTCTAGTCAAATGGAACTTATTGCTTATAGCTTGTTGAAAATTTATGAATTATTTATGAAAGTAGGTCTACGGCTCCAGACTCTTAAAAGACAACACAATAGAAACCGTCCTCGTTACCCGCAACCTGGCTTCTATCAGAGAGCAGGTTCTCTCCGTAATGTGAGCTACATGTTTGGGGTGCAAGAGCAGTTGTAAAAAAAAAATACTGAGCCTTTAAGAATATTTGGAAGCTATTTATGGAATGCCTGAGCATATTTTTAAATCTTTACTGTAAACCAGCTTTGAGTTCCAGAAAGATACAGTGAACATATTTCCCAACTTGAATACAAACAACTAATGTCTGCCACTATTACCCAAACTCGACTGAAAAGAAATTTTCCCACCATGTGCTTCCAGAAGGTTCTAGTCAGGTCATGATCCCAGAGTTCCCTTCTGTTTCAAAGAGCTATGTGGCTATGCACAAGTAAGGACCACAGCCCAGCCAGTGACACCGGTATGAAAACCCGTGGGGTTTCAGCTATGCATGATGAAGACATACCAGTTAGACACACCAGTGAGAAAACACTTGGGGGCTCTGCTCACCAGAGCACAAGACCTTGGGTTGTTAAAACAGGACACCATTCATTGTTGTCTGACTCTGTCAGTTACGCACTCAACTGGAAAGGCTGAGGCATAGCTAGGCTGGAGGGCACCAAGTGGCAAACCAGCCGGCTCTTGCCACATGTCCATGACTACATGTTTGCTCAGCAAAGACATCTCCATTGGGGCTGGCTGAGGGAGCCCTCTGAAAACAGGAGCTGCCTCTGATTCAGGACAACTCCCTCCATAGATACCTGTTCCTTCCAAGTCCCACGGCATCCCTGCCCTCCTCCACAGATGTTTAGCACCCACAGTCCCAACTCTAAATGTGGTTCAGAGGAAGAAACAGAGCCCAAAGAGACCAATGGGACCTCAGGCTACTGTCCTTATAGGGTCCCTTAATTTTCAGAGACATATCTTCAGAGAAGGCAAAGTCCCAAAGTCCCACCACCCAAACAGTGTAGCCAACAGCAGAAGAACATAATGCAGCAAAGCTTACCTTGCTGGAAAACATCTGAGAGCAGAAGGGGAAAACACAAGAGGGGAGGAGAGAAAGAGAAAATATTAATGACGGTAAAGAACAAAGTGTGGCAATCAGCTCACACACGCTGACTTTGCTAACTGCTCTCCACATGGCACTCCCTGCACATGAAGCTCACTCAGGCCATGGATGGAGACCACCTGGGTCTAAATCATGGCTAACACTTATAAATTCTGTGATGTGCTATGCCCTAAGCCAGAACACAGGCACTATGACTGGAAAGATTAAATGTGTCATGTCCTGACTCTTAAGTACTTAGGGCAGTAGTCGGCACGTAACAGGAAGTACAAAGGTGCTTGTTGGGATCCATAATGTCATGATTTCAATGGGTTTATGTAATCAGGCTCCGTATCATTCTTATTTTATAGAGAAACTGAGTCTCCACAAGGCCCCACAGCAGGGGCTCAGGACTGAAGCCAAGCCTGCCTGATCCTGAAGCCACTGAGCTCTGAAAAGCTACCTGACTGATGGAAGACAACAATACCCCACAAAAGCATAGACTGCAAGGGTCTGTGAATTCAGGGTCATATTTAAATCACATAAATCACACAAACAACACATGGATGCATTCTCCACATTATAACCCATGACTAATAATAATAAGCACACTGTATCTTCTCGGTGAACCCAAAGTCTGCTGGAAAGATGAAAAAAAAAAAAAAGTCATGTATCTTTTTCAACGAACATCGGAGAGATTACTGTGTGCTGAATACTTTGTTACTAGTAGCCACAGCAAAACAAAACACCCTGTCTGCCCAACAGAACTTCCAACTCCAAGTGTATTTTGACCTAGTATAAGTGACCTAGTATAAGTGAAAAGCAAAGCTCCATTTTTCTAACTGTGGCCTCTGCTCAGCAGTACAGATGGGACTCGGAGTACAGCAGTCATCTTCATGGCTACAGAGAATTCTACCCTGTGAGGATGCTGCCATTTATTTTTCTATTCTGATATTGGTTGAGTTTTCAACTTATTTCAGTGTTTAGCCATCAGGAATCAAGATAATCATCATTTTCCTCTACATCTCTCAGTGACCACAGCCACACGCAGAAAGCATTTTTTTTTTAAATCTTCTACCTACAAGAGAGCTTAGCCTCCTGATCAACACAGAAGTTTCTCAACTGATCATGCTTTTTCATTTGATATCTTCAAGATACAGCGGAAACAGTGACCCAGGACCACCCAGATGGGAGCTAACACCTGCTGACTGCAGGGCTACAAAAAGAAACTTCCAGAAGATAGTCTGACAGCCAGTCTGCATTCCTTGACCAACAACTTTAGGACTTTAATCTAACAAAATATCTCTTAAGGAGATAAAAGGGATCTAGAGAGATGTTCATCAAAGTTTTGTTTACAATGGGAAAACCATGGGATGCTGCCAACAGTCACCAGAGAATCAATGTAACATATGTGTATATCGCTTGCTGTGCAGTGATTTTAATGACTAAGGAAGACTATGGAAATGAGTCAGAACCCAAGTTTGAGCCCTGGAATCTGTGTGAAGGAGAAAGGAAAGGAGTGACTATTTCAATAGTCCACATAGACACCACAGCATGCCTGTTATCTCCGCCCCACCTCACCCTCCCCACAGAGTCATTTTAAAATGGTTATAGACTTTAACTGACCTCCAATGAAAACATTAGACATCTAGGTGGAACACATAATCCCAAGGACATTCATGTGCCTGTGGGCATGTGCCTGTTCATGGCTGCATTAAGAGAGGTTTGTGACAATGGCCACAAAGATATCGCTCATTTTTGGTAGATGGAACTTGGGTTTCTTTAATCTTATATGAGATTTTATATATTATTTTAATCTTTAGCAATGAACACACCTTATATTCACAATCTCTATTTGAAATTAACATGTTTGGACAAACACATGTTGTTATTATGTCCTGAGTAATACAATATCATAGCTATCTACACAGCACTTATTACATCAGATTCTAGAGGCAATCTAAAGGTGATCTGAAATATACAGAACAGCATTTATAGATTACAAACACATACTATAGCATTTTTGTAAGGAACTCGAGAAGCTCCAGACTTGAGCAGCACAACCTTTTCTTGTGTATACTGTGCGGTATCCACTAGCCTTGACAGTTCATCTTCAGTACAAATTCTGGCCCAGCAGTGAGATGCCACTGGCCAGGGACTGAGGAACAGGTTGTAGGTAGCCCCTTAAATCCACCACACTACAGGTGCTTGCTTCCGGACCTCACTGACTGAACCCCTAGTCTCTGACCAGCTTGCACTCCTAACAGAGCCCTCTTACTCATCCTTCAAGTGTCATAGACACTGTGAAGTACGTCCCCACAAAGAGGGAACTCACCATTTCCACCTGTGTTCCTAAAGTAAGCCATACATGTCACAATATAACCCCAATTATAATTAGTTATTTCTGTAGACTGTGAGCTCCTAAGGATAGGAGCAATGGACCTTAAACTCCTAACTATGTCTACGTCCTGGACACTGTTACCACTGAGAAAGCAGCAAAAGAGAATACCTCTATCTTACCTAACCCTAACCCTTAACGTACAAGATAAGGAAACTGAGTCTAGGGATAAATAAAAAATCTTTCCTAAGGTCATAGGTGGACCTCAAGGGTGAGCCAGGACTGCATGAGACTCATTCAACCTTAATAAAGTTCATATGCTTATCATGATTATTAGCAAAGAACAAATTAGACATTTATCATCCCCCTTTAATGAATATAGACAAAAACCTTCAACCTTGAAAACATCAGGGAAATGAGATTAATCTCTTAAACACAGACCCAGTCTCGACATCCGTCCAGAAGCCTCAACCTTCTCTCCATGATTTTGACAAGGAGCATTTCCTTTGAAATTCAGAATTGATTTGAGTCACCGGACAGCACCAGCAGGTTGTGGGGAAGGGAGCTCAGGACTGACTTCTTAGCCTTAATCCTCCCAATCCTTCTGTGATTTCACATCTTTGCAGACGAATGTGCACAGATGCTACTCAAGCCTGGCATCCCCAAAAGCCTCCTGACGTTCACATGGCTATTTCAGGTTACTGTCGTCTTTTGAAAAGCTCTTCCAGGTGTGTTTCCATGCTCACGTTTTACCCACGTGTAAACTTGAACAGACTCTAGTACAAATCCTACACGGAAACCAGTATGGAATTTACACTCTAAATTCGGGTCTTCGGGGGTCTGTGGCATAAATCATCTGATTCTTCGCAGCATCCACTTTGCATTCCCTGAAATAATGGCTCGTGGGTCTTTTAAAATTTCATGTTGCCAGATGAAAATGGCGACCCAAGCTCAAGCTGGAATGGTGTGTAGATGGGACAGTGGAAGTGAGCGAGGAGGAGGGGAGCCGATTGTGTCTACGTGGTTCATCCACATGTTACACTCCACCACACACACACACTTTCCCAGATCAATGGCTGTTACAAAACATGGGCCCCCAAAGTTCACCACACCGTTCTGTGCTCCAGCATTTGTGAGCACAGCATCTATCTCCACAGCCATCAGCTTTGCCACTTCTAAAGATCAAAGAGCCCAGAATGGGAGTTCGGGGTCATGGTTTAGGTCTAACCAACCACAGAGAATTATTCAGGATATGGCCTGCCCCCTCTGACCTCCCATTTCCTTGCTACAGATTCTAAAACCACTCCATGCCCCTGGGAAAGTGAAGTTCATTGAGATATTTAAGCCACTGAAAGCCACACTGAGGGTAAGGCACTGTGGTGTTTACTACCCTCGCAGGACGCAGAATCACATAAATCCAGAGCTGGGAGTTGCCAGTGCCCACCACCCCAGTCACAATTAGGTTGAGCCCAAAGGACACCAGGGACAGTGATGCAGAGGAAACCAACTCCTTCAGACAAAGCTTTGCTCAGACTCACGTGAACAAAGAAAGCTTGTTCCCTAGCCCCTCACCCCCAACTCCCCCGCCCTTCAGCCCCTGGAGCCCTTCTAGTCCTGGAGACAGATGAAAAGCCATGTGTGAGCTGGCCATTCATATGTGGGAAGAAAACAAGAAGAAAGGTCTCCAGATCTGCTTTTCTTAACCTGATGGAAGATCAAGGATGTGTGCCCCTCCCCCACTGCTATGGAGGGATTCAACCCTCCCCCAAGTTCTGTAATGCATGGAGTCCTCAGAGACCCTGGTCATAAAAAGACTAGATTATTTATTATTATTAATAAGTTATGGCAATTAGACTGGGTGATTCCTGTACGTGACCGATGAGAAATTTTCTTGAGTACTGCTTGCCCACACGGCTAGTGTTTACCTCTATTAAAAATGATTTAACTACACTCTGGGTGAACCCCTGTCTTGGGCCTGGGTTAATAATTAGCGGCGCACAAAGCCATGAGGGTTAAGTGAGTCGGCTGTCCTTTATTTACCTATTGCTCTGTTTTATGAGGAGAAGTGGATGGCCGTCTTACCACCCATTCTGTCTGCTAGGAATAATTTACTATTCCAGTCCGCAGTCCCTGACTACAGGTAGAGAAACCTCACCATTATTACAGTATCAGACTTAGCCCACACACCACAGCATTCAAAATCTGCCCAACAGAGGGAGTGTGCATGACTTCTGGGGGAGGGGAGGTTACTACTTCCCAAACGATGTAATCACACTCATCTCTCTACTCTTCTTTCTTTCCCAGGTTAAATTATATATGAGGGCAGTTTAGTTTCTTGAAAATGCATGCACTTAACTCCCATTTAAGAAGTCTCACCTGGGGAGACAGCTGTCTTACGAGTCCTCCTGTGGTTTGAGCTACTGAGAGAAAAATCCTTTTTCAAGTCCGGGGCTTTTACAGTAAAGCGCTATAAATTTTACTTGCACCCAACTAACCAGGGCTGGGGAAGGGATCTGGAGAACAGTCGAAATGTGTGCTGATCCCTTGAAAGGAGTCACAGTCCTCATTAACTGAAGTCACATTCAGTATCAGTCTCCATCATGGAGACCCCAAGCTCAGAGCTCCTCATGTGGTCCAAGGGGTAACCGGAATCCAGCTGAATTCTACCACCTCCAATCAGTAAGAATAAAGTAAATTCTCTTCTGCACTGAAAAGTATGGTCAGCTAATGGTTCCCTTTACTGAGGCAAGTCCTCTATTTTTATCTACTGTCTTACGTTTTATTTCAAAATGTCTATTTTTTGGGGTTACATACTTGCAAGTATTGGTGTGTGCGTGTGTACGTGCAGTTTCAAGGTGCACATGTCTGAGCCTGCATGTATGTTCGTATTCGTGTAGGGGTCACAAATCAATATCCCATGTCTTTCTTTAATCACCCTCTATCTTTTTTGGAGACAGACTGTCACTGATTCAGCTAGGCTAGCTGGCTGATGAATTTTAAGGATCCACCTGTCTCTGTCACTACCTGTCTCTGTCTATAAACTGGTGAAAGGGATCCCAACATCCTCATGCCTGCAGAGAACTTTAATGACTGCACCATCATCCCATTCCAGTGTACCACCAGTCCCATTTTAAGCTGACAAAACTAAGTCCAATTTTACCACATACACATGCTTGTCCCAAAGAAGGCAGGATGCCACATCACCATGGCCTTGGTCACTGTATCCCAAAACCCCAGAATCAGGGCTTAGCCTTCTACCAGGAAGACAGGGTAACTGCTCTGTCCTGAATAGAGGAGAAACCCTTTTACTTATCAGAGGAATCTTATGTGGATCGAGCAGATTGAGTTTGATGCTTCAATCAGCGCTCACATATGGACATTGTAGTCAAACAAGCCTTGATTGAACCCCAGCTGAAACACCTTCCTAACCAGCTCCAAGCTGCTAGATTCTTTCAAGCTTGGTTTCCTCATCTGTAATCGCAAGAAAACCAATCTTTCTTTCAGAACTCCCATGAGCACCATCAGGGTCTCTCACATGTAAAACCTTTGGCGTTTGGAAGTTGGTCCATGGTACATAATTCACAAGTGGAGTCAATGCTATCGTTACAATAAGCATAACAGAACACGGTCTTGGAGAAATTTCACAGCCGTCCCATGCCTTGGTTTTACCTGACCTGCAATATTATAGTAACAATGTTCTCAATGCTAAGAAGCAGCCAGAAAAACTTGATGCCCAAAGCAATACCTGTTTTTAATGAGACCTCGTCAACGGCCATGGAAAGAGACTCAAGTAATACATGTGAGTGACAAACCTGGGCTATGTGAGTCCTTCTACACACTGCAACCACATGACTCAAGGTATTATAACCTTACTGACTGCTTGCATGAAAACCTGTGTGACAACTGTGGCGCTGCAGAAAGAGCAGGGTGAAAATTCATTATCTTGTCACACTCTAGCTACATGCTAGTAAGAAACCCCAAAGGGGTTCTCAAATATGACCTTATGAGTATTACCTTATAAACTACTTATTTTGGGGCCTTGAGATATACAGGACCTCATGGCATCCTGTGAGGAGCCGACAGAAGGCAGCTATCATCTGTGCAGCCATCTTGAGACATTTATCCTGACAAGAGACTTGATTTCAACAGCCTACAACAGCGAGCACACTCTGATAACATCTTGTTTTAGATACCCAGGATCTTCCCTTGTGTGTGAGACTTAAAGGTGTGATTTAGAGACAGAGACTTAAGGGCGTGACTTAGAGGCATACCTTAGAAGTGAGACATATAAAAGGCGAAAGGCAGACAGAAGAAGTTGTTAGAATTAGACACTTGGACTAAAGAACTCAGAAGAAATTATTAGGAAGTAGGCACTTGAGACTAAGACAAGCAACTATTATTAGATACTTGAGATTAGGCACTTAGCACTTGGAGAAATAACTTGGAACTTGGAGGCACTAGGGACTAGGAACTAGGGACTAGGAACTCAAGACTTGGGACTTGGACTAGGAAGAGAGACTGAAGAATAAACGGAATTAAATCACACTCTGTCTGGTCTCCATTCTTCGTGTTCATCCTCACTCTCTCTCTCTTGCTGAACCCCCATCTGAGGACCGGAGCAGCTTGGGGCAGTACAGACAGTTTAGCCCCCAAGGCTTTTGGCAGTGCGGGTTCCAACATTGATAGAGCGGTCCCCAACATTTTAACCCCCAAGTGTGGGGTAGTGCGGTCCTCAACAGCATCCAACCTGCAAGGACAACGAGCAAGCAGCTCTCAGAGATTTGAGAAACTCAGGGCCTAGCCTGGTTTCCTCTGACCTTACTTCCTCTTCTGGCTCCATCATTGCTGAAGGTTCCCAGTTAAGGGGCTTCCAATAGTGACACACTTTTTATTGACTAAATCAAAACAGGTAGAAACCGCTTGGGGCAGCTCAAAGAATTTGCATGAGAAAATGGCTTCAGTACCTAATTAAATATACTGAAGTTTGAGCGGAACAGAGCCCCTTCCTGCCTGGGTGCAGGTCTGTTACCACTGGAGCAGGGCCAAAGTCATGCTCTCCTCCAGAGGCCGGCCCTGCCCTCAGTGGCACCATACAGGCTGTGATTTAGTTGTAAGTGTCTCCAAAGCCAGACAGCTCAGGCAGCTTCATACTATACAGCCGGTACCCACAAGCCTCCCAGTTCCTCCTGGCATATACACAAATAGTCCCAACTAAACTGAGGCCCCAAGAGCCTTGGCAAAGCTTTAGTGACTATCTCAAACCTCCTGGATGCCCTGAACTAAACCCCCACCCTTCATCCTTTGGTGTTAGAATACCTCCCCCGCCTTTTGTTCTTGTCCTGTTCCAGATAGAGGCCCAAGAGAGTTCTGTCATGTTCCTCTGTCCTGCACTTACCTCACCTTTCATCACAAAAGAAATTAAGACCAATACTTTGCCTGTCACTGGGCTCTGTCTGAAAGCACTCCACACTCAGTAAATGTCTTTTATTTGTAGATAAGAAAAAAACACAAAATAAAAAAAAAAGTATCTTCCAGTTATGTTTTCTAGAGAAGGTGCTTGCCAGTATCAATCTTCAACCGTACCGCTGTAACCCACCAGCCTACCCTGACTGGGGCAGGCTGTGTAAAGGACAGCTAGTAAAAGTCTCCAGCATTTTATGACATTCCATCCCTAGTATATCTCACTCCTACCACCGAGGTATAAAGCTCTTAACTACTGAAAGAACATAAAAAAATAGATTTAGGAATAATACTTTTTATGATTGTATTCTGTATACTATGAAAGTTATGTCCAAGTCTGCTGGTGCTTTATGGAGCTGATAAAGTAGAATGGGGTGGCTTTCTAGCCCAACTGTGGTGTATTTTACACCCTTTAAAAATATTTTCAATTGAATTACTTTCTGAGTAATTATAGTAAGGCTAATCTAGGCTTAATGAATTCATGTACAAATACTTCAGACTTCATTATTAAAATCCCTATGATATGAAACCATTTTAAATCCGATCTCTAGCAACCAATGGTTTTCTCTAAAGGAACGGCAAACATGACTTTCTCTAAATTCTTTTGAACCTGCTGAGAAACCCTATGAAGCTGTGTTAATAGCCCAAACAAAGGAGGAAGCTGAAAAATGACATCATTCTAATCCCCCCAAACTTTTGTAATGGAGTATTAATCAGGAGTAGTGAAGTATTTTTACTGAGTATCTGCTCATGCCACGAGCTGAGGAGTTGCCTCAAATTACAGCGGAAACCACACCATAACCCTGATCAGCAAAGACATGAAACCAGGGTTACTGAAATACTTCCTGTGGGTAGCAAGCCTTATAGTCTCGAAAGTCTCCAGACCCAGTAATTTACCTATCTGAGTTTTAGTCTACACTCTCTGCAAAGCCACTTCATTCTCTAGGATTCATTTTCTCTGTCTGCAAAATGATATGCACTAGGTACAGGCGAAGGTCCTTTCCAGTTCTAAAATATGGTGGTTTTATGCTTAAAATTACCCACATTACATTAAATGGGCTCTTGTTGTGTATAGCTTATTCATCATCTTATCTAAGCTAAATTACATTCGGAGAAAAAATTCACTCCCCGCAATTCACATATATCCACAAACATATCCATAATACAACCTATGATTCTGAATTTATCCCAGGATATTATCTCCACAGTAAAGTATTTTTCCCATTACAGATGAATTATAAGCCATCGGAAACCTATGTTATAGCAGTTCATAGCCTCCACTTTTGATCCCAACACCCACCCAACATACACTTCCCTGAAGCATCCTCTTTTGTCTCTGTTTCCAAGTCAACTGATTAATTTCATCACAATTGTATTCCTCTGACAGGTCTGAGAAATCCAGGTTTTAGTCCAATTGGCTACCCAGTCTCCTAAATTCAAAGTAGGCATTTATAAATGTCCAGAAGAATAAATCTCTTTCTTTGTTAGGTGATCATTACCGGGATGGACAACTTTAAAGCAAACAGAAGACAATGGCTATCATCATTACTTTGATGGCTTGGCACAAATTACCATCAGGAGAGCTCCCAGGAGCCAGAGACAATTAAAGTCGGAGATCTGAGAAGCTGCCCCTAACAGTCAAATATTGTTGACCACCATGAAGCAGGTCCAAAGCCTCACAGAAGACTGGAGACACAGTACACTCTAGGGTGGCCTTCATCTCAGAACACGGTACACTCTAGGGTGGCCTTCATCTCAGGACAGGGCAGGTTCTAGCCTGGTTCTACTCTAAATTACCTGGATAAACTTGAGGGAAATTGCTGAAGCTCATGGATTTTTTAAAGGGGCTTTAACAGAAATTATCTAACTTAGGTCAGGAAGGTGTCTTCTCCAACAATTCCACAGCTGGAGAGTTATGTCCTACCATAAAATGTTTGCTGTTACAATCATGAAGCCCTGAGATCACATGACCAGCATCCACATAAAAAATCTGGGAGCAGCAGCGTGCATATGTAACCCAGGGCTGGGGATGCAGACACAGACAGATTCCCAAGATTTGCTAGACAGCCATTCCAACTGAATCGGTCAGCTCCAGGTTCAGTAAGAAATCTGTCTGTCTGTGTCTGTGTCTGTGTCTGTCTGTCTGTCTGTCTGTCTCTCTCTCTCTCTCTCTCTCTCACACACACACACACACACACACACACACACACACACACACAGGAACTATATGCAAGCTGCTCCAGCTCCTGAATTGCAGAACCAACAGAACACCAGGACCTCTCACTAGGCTCACATGCACACCTGTCTCATGTGAACTCGGATACACCTGCCACCTTCATTCTCTGTCTGACTAGGACTAAAAGTACAACAGCAGAGATATGAGCACCTTAGTTCCAAAGCCTAGTGTAAAACAGTAGCTCATTCTAGGTGCATATAAATGTTAATAATAGTATGTTTCCAGAGCTTTCCATGCACCTGGTGCTATTTTAAGTTCTTTCAGTAGACAATGCTCTTAATCACTCCACAGGAGAGCTGTTATGACGCTTGTTCTACAGAAATGGAAACATATCCCAGAGAGGGTAAAGTTATCAAAGGTCGGAGGGAAGAAAACCAGCTAGGGTACAAGTTGAAGCCATCTGGTTTCAGAGGCCACATTTGCATACTTTGATACAATGTCTCTTGTGAATGTTTACCCAGTAGCCATACAGAAGGGAAGGCAAACAAGTAACTGGCCTCATGGTTTCTACAGCTTCCCAGAAATGAGACAAATACCCAACGCATTTAGTAATACATCACCCATATTTAGTATTACATCACACACACACACACACACACACACACACAATGTATTTAATATTATATCATCGGTGTTTCTAGACACACACACAAACACAAAAAAACCTTACATGTTTTTTCTGTAACTCTACTATCCGTGAATTTGGGGGTCCAATTGTAGAAACCACCTCAATACATACTCCCCACACCCCTTTTAAGTTTTACAATCTCTCTTTCTAAAAATGTATCTACTATATATAGTTTAACAGCAAAGTCTAGAGTCATGCAGAAGCTCAGTGAAAGGAGGCTGAGCTGGGAGAAAAGTTGGCAATTTTAAAATGGAGTAAGAGAAAGGAGATTAAATTGAGATTGGGGTGGTGCTAGAGCTACAGGTGTCCACACAGGAGCCACCTCTGCGGGGTACATGAAAAGGAGGGTGTTCAGTCCGGAGACCGGAAGAGCACTGTAAGAGGTAGTGAGTGCTTACCATGTACTCTGAAGGCTTGAATATGGATTTGGATCTGAATCTGAAGAGGTCAGATGCTGCCCTGAAGCCTCACCATCACTATCTGTAGGCTGTACAGTGCTGTCGTGATGACCAGTGATCAGGCTCCTGTGTGACGGCCTACCAGGCAACTGGTATACAGAAGGCACTTCATACATGCAGCCAGCAGTTTCTAAGGCACCTGCTCTCAGGAGTCCTGGGTAGCTAATTAGCCTCTCACCGTTGTCTCACACCACAGCTATGGTGTATCCAAATCGAATGTGTAGCTGGACTCTTGTATAATAAAATGGTCATTTCATGGAAAGAAAATAAGAGAAGAGCTGAAGATCCCTCACCAATCACCTCTGCAGCCATGAAAGGACCATCATCTGCATTCGTGTGCAGCCAGAGTGGTTACTGCAGCTCACACCCCACTAAGTGCCCTTTTAAGAAAAAAAGGAAGTGCACCTGGCAGTTTAAGATTCTTCTAAACCTGTGAGCTATTATTCACTGGCCACATACAAATCATAAGGCATAAATGTCATTTTCACGATGGATTTGTGCAGCTGGCTTGCCAGCAGCTCCCCAAAGAAAGAATTCTAAGGTATTGCAAAGCCTAAAATGTTTAAATCATGCTTTATATATAATTTTTTTTAACATGGTGGTTGGCACAGAGGTCCTCTTCCCGGACCAGGCAGCAATAAGGTGCCACTTGGAAACAGAACAGAGATCATCAAACAATCAAGACTTCTGGTACCTTGACCTTGAACTTCTCAGCCTCCAAAATCTATGCAAAAATGCACCTCTCTTCCTTATAAATCACCTAGCGTTCGTTAGTTTTCGTCAACCTGACACAAACCCAGGGCTGCATGGGAAGCGGGATCTCAAATGAGAAACTGCATCTGCTGGCTCAACCTGCAGGCATGTCTGCGGACATTTCTTTATTGCTGGTTGATGTGGGAGTGTCCAGCCTAAGGTGAGTGGTGCCATCCTGGGAAAGTGGGTCCGGGCTGTATAAGGTAGCTGAACAAGCCAGGGCAAGCAAACCAGGGCAAACAAACCAGGGCAAGCAAGCCTGGAATCAGCATTTCTCCAGGGTCTCTGCTTCAGTCCCTGCCTTGAGTTCCCACCTTGGCTTCCCTTGATGATAGACTGCCACCTGCAAGACAAGATAAATCTTTTCCTCCCAAAGTTGCTTTAGGTTATGGTGTTTATAAGCAAATTAGGAAAAGCCCAGGTTCGAGAGTTTTGATATAATAGCACAGAAGAAATATGAAACACAGCCATAATTTAAAAAATAAGTGTTTTCAGTTATTAGCGCACTGCGAATGATAATACAAAATGTTAGAGTCACTATGGAAAACAGTCTGGAAGGTTCTCAAATCGTTAAATAGATAGAATTTTCCATATAAGCCAAGAATTCCACTCCTAGCTATAGGGCCTAAAGGAATGAATACATGATCTTAGAAGATGGCTTAGTGGATAAAGCATGTGATGCACACATGTAAGGCCACCTGTAACTCCAGCACATCCCTTGGGAAGCATACACAGGATATCTCTGGGACAATGCAGATGTCAAGACTCGCCCACGTTGGAGAATGCCGAGTTCAGTAAAAGAATTTGCCTCAATAAATGAAGTTCAGAGTGATCAAGGAAGATTGGCAACATAAACTTTGGGTCTTCACACTCATATGCACGCACATACAATCACACACATGCAAACAAACAGACACATACCACACTCACATACACATGCAAGAAGAAGGAGGAGAAGGAGAAGGAGGAAGAAGAGAAAGAGGAGGAAGAGGAGAAGGAAGAGGAGGAGGAAGAAGAGGAGGAAGAGGAGGAAGAGGAGAAGCAAGAGGAGGAGGAGGAGAAAGAAAATGTACCCACATCAGCATTATTACTAATAACCAAAAAGTCTAAGCCACTTGATGACCAGATAAGTAATATGCAAGTGTGTGTATACAGCAGGATATTATTTGGTGGTAAACAAGCAGTACTATAAGCTATGTAAGACGGAACCATGAAGACACTATGCTAAGTGAAGGGCCCCATATTACGCATACATGAGTGAATGAAGTCTGTCTATACCAAGTGCCCACACCATAGAAACCCATAGACAGAGAAAAGGGAGAGTGGATGTCAGGGACCAGAACTGATGAGTGTGAAAAGAGCCACGAGGTTGTACTGAGTTTCTTTTCAGAGTAACAAGCACATTCTAAACAGACTGCATGGTAGACAGGAACTCTACGAACAGACTTTGACCCTTCTGAACTGCGTGCTTTACATGGTGAAATGCCTGTGAATCATATCCAATAAAGTTGCCCGAAAAATCTGAATTCATTTGTAATTGCTAGCACAACTTCCTCCATCTTTCCAAACTCACAACTAGATCCCAGTCCTCCAATCAATGAGCATCTTTAAAGAAACAGACACAAGAGCCTAACATTGTAACAAGCACCCAAAAGGTCCAAATGAGACACTGTGTCCAGAGGGCCACCACATGCTACTGTTACTCCTTGGGCAGTCCAATATGGCAGCTCCCGGAGACACAGGACTCCTAAGCATGAGGAATCAATGAGTCAGGACAATGAACGGCCTGCTTTCAGTAAACATATTCCAATGACTTTTCTCAAGGGAAAAAAAATGCAATAGCTCATTAATAATTGTTTATATTATTTAATAATTGTTTATATTATTTCTATCCTGAAATATGTTCAATGAATAGACAAAATATCTGCATTAAAATTAACTTCACCTGTGCTTCTTACGGTTTTATGCCTCAGAGCTTTTTAAAAGCACACATACACATGACTTACACTATATCCCTATTGGATGTTACCAGCCCCCTGTTTCCTGATCTTTAAAGTATTTACGGTTCTAGTATTTATTCCTTTATTTCTAATAAAGGAATAAGTCACTGAAACTCTCCTGATCCCCAGTGTTTTAGAGGATTATTTTATTCAGACTTCTAAATGGTAATTAACTTTGAAGTCCACTCAGCAGTTATAAAACGCCTGCTGCTCTGTAATTATGGAGGCACAAACAGTTCCTTGTCTGCTCCCTACTGCCAAACAGTTCTCTGGACTAGGGTGGAAGATGTTAGCCATGGCCTTTAAAATATTGGCATGCCCTGGTCTACAAAGCACAAATGTTCCCTAAATAAAACAGGCCCAGGAAACTTTGCCTGAACTCTGTAACATTCATGATCAAAGGGTCGCCTTTGTAGAAACGATTAAAGCTCATGCATGAGAGGACAGACCTCCATTCACAGAAAGGAAGCTGCTTCTGAAAGACATTTCATCTAGAAGAGGCCTTGCATGTCATCAGTGAGGATCTCTCCCCTTATCATCCCATATGCATGAACCCTGGAATGTTTAGGGTCTTTTGCTTCTTTGCTATACTCTTTGATCCACAAGTCCAAGGCAATGAGAACACGTCAAACTATGAGTCAGGGGAAAACTATTAACAGTGTCAGGGCTCAAATATTACTTAAAAAATCCAGAGGTACAGCTGTATCCGAAAGAGAAAAGAGACATAGAGGGTCCCAGTGATGGTGACACTATCATGTTACCAGAGCCTAACAACCTCTCCAGGTGCTTGGTTTTTGTTGTTGTTTTGTTCGAGGCAATTCACATGTAGCCCAGATTAACCTCAAACTCTCTAGTCACAGATGACCTTGAACTCCTGATCTCTCTGTTGTTACATATTGTGTAACAATTTCCTTAGAACTAAAACATTCCATCCGGGAGGAAAGCTCCTTAAGACTCAGAAAATAAACAACTCACACATCTCAGGAAGTCTCTGAAACTTACCAGATTCCACAGGCTCCATCCTTTCCAAAACAGTCAAAAAGGCTAAGGAAATAAAGACTATGTAAACCCCTTGAGTGCCTGCAAGTGGTAACAAAAATCCAGGGTTCCTTCCAGCTTTTCAACAATGCTAGGGTGAGCTCTGAGCAATGCAGCTACCTCTAAGTCATCTACACTTCCTTAATTAACTCTAAAAAAAAAAAAAGAAAGAAAAGAAAGAAAGAAAAAGAAAAAAAGAAAAACCTCACTGGTCTGCCAATCTGGACTTTGGTGGTTACAGATACACTGGACTGTTAATTAGTTCCCTGTCTAAAGTACTTCCCTATATTTTCTTCATCCCTCACCTGGAGTGATATCAAACAACACTCCACTTCCAAAGGCACTGACCTCACAGGCATGAGCCACTACACTTGGTTTATACAGTGTTAAGATTCTAAACTTGGAGTCTGAACAGTGCGTACTAGACAAACCCTATCAAAGGAATTACATCCTCAGTTCCTGGTTTCTCCTTTATTTAGCCAGTGCCCAAAGGCCTGTATCAAGTGATACTGTCACTCTGGCTCTTTGGAGTTAAGGAAAGAGGTATGGAAGAACAAAGGCACAGGGCCAAGTGGCAAGCCAAGCCTTTAATAAGCATAAGGCTCTGCCACCACTGTGCACTATGGGAGTAGAAGGTTGGGGCCATGGTTTTAAGAACTATGGTTTTAAGAACCATGGCCCCAACCTTTAAGAGGCATAAGAACCAGAATCCTACCTACCACTTCACGGAAGACTACAGGCAGAATGGACTTGTAGTCAGAATTCCTGGACAACTGAGTCTTAATTGTCTGCACTCAGTGCATTGGAAAGAGAGAGAGCAGATATTCCAGGGATCGTAATGTCTTCTGGGTCCAGGAGGGAAATACAGGCTTAATCCCATCTCCTGTTCCATTAGGCCATTTCCTCCACATGCTGAGAGCGCACAAACATTACACCTGTTCTAGCATCCTGGACAGGCCATCTGCTATGCTTATGCTGGGTGCAGACACAGTTGAGTATATCCCCAGTCTCTGCTTCCTAGAATGTTCCTCTGAGCCTGCTGGGTTGTTTGAAGGGGGCCTAGGCGATGGGCAGAGCATGTTATAAAGAACAAAGCCCATTTCTGGAGCCAGTTTGTGGCTTGAAATGTCTTCAAATTACAGACGTTGTTACAAAATGTACCTTGGAGTTCGAAAGAACTGGCTGTAATGTGGCTATTTCTAGATGGACCTTTTCAGGCCCGATAATCAAAGCCTTCATTTTCCGCTCTCCTCCCACCACTCCCATTATCTACCAGGCATGGTGGCGGCAAGCAATCCGCTGCCTTAGAATGCTCTGGGTGGTACGCTGAGAATATCCCTGATGTACACCAAAAGTCTGGAGTCCTCTGATAAAGAGATTTAAAGTCATCTTAGCATCTCCCAGGTAAAGACTCCTAGGAAGATGGGCAGAACAGACAGTTCCAAAGAAAAGGAAGGGGGCACAACCCTTCCTGTTTTCGGCTATGGTAAATAGAATAATGGTGCCCAAAGGTGCATGTGAGCTGGGGATGTAGACCAGTGGTAGAGCATGTGCCTAACTATGCAAAACTGAGTACAGTCCTTCCTTAGTCTTAATCTCATTCCCATTCTCCCACCCACCTCTGCTTCTCTTCCCCAGCTCCCCTGAAATCTTTGCATTTGTGCCCATGAGATGAGTCTTACATGGCCAAGATGGTGCAAGTGTGTTAAACTGTGGAGGCCAAAACAGGGAGAGTGTCCTGGTTTTTCCAGGTTGGTCAATGTCATGCTTGACACTTGACCAGATTGAGAACAACAGAGACAAACCTCTGTGCAGCATGAATATGGGAGCTCGAGATTATGTTCACTGAGGAGGGAAAGCCTACCTCAAGTGTGGTGGTACCACTGATTCCCTGGCCGGGAGGGTCCTGGCCTGCACAGGGAAAGAAAACTAGCTGAGGTCCAGCTTTCACCTCACTGCTCCCTGACTATGGTCGCAGTGTGGCCAGCTGTGTAACCTTCACCATACCATGATGGTCTATGCCCTTCAACCGTGAGTCAAAATAAATTCTTCTTTCCCCAAATCACAACTGTTGGCTATTTTATCACAGCAATGAGAATAAATAAATAAATAAATAAATAAATAGATAAATAATAGTCAAGTAGGTGAATCCACAGCAGTCGAGACTTTCCTAGACAGTTGTGATAATAAAAGAAAGGTCAAAGAAATACTGTTTCTGACCTTGAAGTTGGCCACAAAGTTAACAAACAAACCAAAAAAGTACGTATGGCTTCTAAAAGTTCTTGTGCTCTGCTCTTTGGGGCATTTGTCATGTATTCTGTCTAATGTGTATGTTTCAAACAGGGAAACATGATTCTCCTTGAGTCCTCCTGCTGACACCTAACTGAGATGCTTAGTGGACTTCTAGCCTACAGACCTAGGTGCTAATCAGATTATACTGGCTAAGACACTCAAGTTGGGGTAAAGTGTTAACAGGAGCAACAGGAAATTCACACAGCACTTGTGTGCAACTAAATAGTGGGGTGGTCAGATAACAAAGCCAAGAGACCAGGGCAGGGGTCACTCAGTAAAACCCAGGCTGGAGAATAAATACTAGAGAGTCATGAAATTATTCGGGTGGCTTTCCTCCTGGGTAGAAACAAAGGCTACTTTTCTGTGGACAATCAGCTTAGTTCTGATGCCGTGACGGGTAATCTCCACTATCAGCTTAATCAGATAAACACTTAGATGTATAAAGCTCACTTCTGGCTGTGTCACTTATCACACTGCAGAGACATGCCAGCTGGGGCTGCAACTCGGGGAAAGATTTACTCCAAATGTGGGTGAAAGCATCCAATTGGCTGGGAGTCTGAGAGGAACAAGACTGCAGTTATACAGAAGAGATTTCACCACACACAGTATCAAGCATTTGAATACATGGCCCTCAGTTAGTGACACTGTCTGGAGAGGCTTAAGAGGTGTGGCCTTGTTGGAGGTGGTATGTCACAGGACACAGCCATTTTTTAATTCACTCTCTTTGCTTCATGTTTGTGGCTCAAGGCATGAACCCTCTCAGCTCCTGTGACCATGTCCTCATTCAGCCATCATGGGCTCTTAACAGTCTGGAACCATAAGCCCAAACAAACATTCTCCTCAGTAAGTTGTTTGTGTCATGGTGTTCTGTCACAGTAACAGGAAAGTAACTGCCACAGAGACTAAGAGGGAGGAGGTGACCCACCACTGCAGGCTCACCTGCTTCCGTTCTTGGCTGACATGAGGAGAATAGTTTCCCTTGTGTTCCTGCCACCCTAAGGCTCTACCTTATGGCCACGCTGACCCTCTGAAACTTTGAGCCTAAATAAGTCTTCCACTAAGCTGTTCTTTGTAGCAACAGTCATAGCAACAAAGTTGACTAACATATATACATCTAAGCAAATACATTATTCATTAAGTCTGGATATTTGGAGAAAGTAAGTATCCATCCTTTCATTTTGTATTATATTGTATCAGTGTGAATGTCATATGTGCATCTGGTACCACCAGAAAAGAGGCTTGATCCCTTGCAACTGTTACAGATGACTGTGAGCTGTGCGTGCTGGGAACTGAGCCCAAGGCCTCTACAAGAACAGCCAGTATTTTTAGCTACTGAGCCATTTCTCCAGCCCCCTGGAGAAATATACAATACATACATACACAATAAGAATAACTAAATTGTGTGTTAAAAGATGAACTTTCATCTAAGAGAGAAAAAAAAGTCTACCTTATCTGACACAAATAATCACGTTCTAGGGGAGACTTTGCAGTGCTGGGGATCCCCAACACACTCTTACCAGTGTCCCTCTGGGATCTTCCCTGAGCTAGTCTCTAACTGCGACTTTTACTCTGAAACCTGAAGGAACAATTTGTGCCTCTCTATATGGGGGCAGGTTCTTCAGTTAACAGAGTAACCATACCCATCTGAACATTATGGAGTCAGGGCTTCATCTTGTCAACCCAAAGGCAGCATCGCTGAACTGTACACGAGACAGCTAAGGACTTACTCACCTGTCTAAAGTGAAGCTCCTGATCCAAAGGACCCATGATGACAAACAGAGCATTCCCATCTCAGAGCTAGAGAAACTGACACTTGCTCAAGGTCACAGCAGAAGCAGAAGCAGGTCTCCCTTGAGCTAAAATGCAAGTTCTCCTCACTCTGCTCAGTGGGATGGCTGGTAACATGAGGCAAGCACTCCTCAGCAGCTGCTGGAAGGGTTGCAATCACGGCAGCGGTGTACATAATGTCTGTGTGTCCTTCCCCATTGAACTCTAGCTCCTCTTGCAGGGCAGTGGGAAGCTTTTGGTATAAACAAGTTTGTTTCTAGTCTAGACATATTTACTGAGTGAACATTAGACAAGTGCCATTCATATAAACACACCAGAGCCTTCATTCTCAACTCAAGAAACTAGGTGCCTGCGGATAGACGCACACATGCACACTTGACTGAAGAAAGCAAGAGGGAAGATATGGAGAGGGAGAGGGAGGAGGCAAGGAATCCTCGACAGGTTCATGCTCTGAGCTCTCCCATTCCTCAGCTCTCTGCTTCCTGGTTTACTGAGAGGATGCTACAGGACACACTGGGCTGCCATACATGCTGCCCAGCCTTCCCTGCCATATTGCCCTGAGGTCTCTCTGCAACTATGAGCCCAAATAAACCTTTCCTCCTAAGTTGTTTCTATCAGGTACATATGTTCCGTATCTGTCTGTCCATCTGTCCGTGTCTCTGTATCCATGTGTGTCTCTCCTTCTGCCCCTCGCCTCCCCAAGTACCCCCGCTCCCTCTTTTTCCCCCTACTCTACACACACACACAAACACATACACACACACACACACACACACACACACACACACACACACACACAGATGCTTTAATATAAGAGGTAAGTACTTTATCAAAGCCATCGCAAGCAGAGGGTCACAGAAATGAGCAATGGGCTGCAGCGGCTGGTACAGTAAGTGACACAGAAGAGACACACTGTAAAGGAGAATAGAAATACAGACTGTCTCTGGCTGGTTAGAGCATCACTGTGTGTCTGGAGCCTAGAAAAATGGACAGGAAGAAGGCAATGTGCAGGATCATAGCAGACTACAAGTCAAGAGAGACTTCACAACCATGCTCAGGACTGTTTGGATCTTTCATTTTCTAAAAAAAAAAAAAAGCACCCATATATACACTTAATATTTGTTGAATGAGAAGCACAAGGACGTTCTAGAAGTGAAACATTAACAGTTCAACTGAAAGCTGATTCTTAAAACAAGTGTGAGCCCAAACAAGGGCAGCTGGACCCTTGGGAAGGTACCCACCAAGCCCAGGCTGTGTCCTCTTGATTCGGCTGAAGAGCCTGCAAGGTCTAACTGTCAGCCTACATTTCAAGTCCCAGAATTCTCACTCGCTTTGTGACATGAATTAAGTCAAACTCCTTGAGCCTCGACTTCTTCACACCTTAAATGATAACATGGTTGACCAGTAAGTCAAGTCACAGCCTTGCTACAGTGTCTGGCCTCATGGTCAGAAATTCACTGCAGCTTCACATCATCTAAGACATGGAGATAAGTCTTCCTCCGAGGACTTGGACTCATGTGGATTCAGATTATACAATTGATATAAAGCGTCTTTTTAATGTGTCAGGTGAACAAACGGAGGAGCTCTCAGAGCCACGATGATCCAATGACGCTCTCCTCTCCTGCTTTTGATGAGCACCCCCTTTCTCCCTGCCTACATCCTGGACCCTATCTTTTTCCTCCTTCCTGAAAACATCTACCAGACCTTTCCCAACTCACCTGCTTAGTGAAGAAAAATAATCTGTCGTAATGCAGCCATAGATTTAAATTCTAACTACGGTATAAAAGCTAATGCCCTGTGACAGTCATTACTTAAAATTTCCATACCTAAATCAAGCCCTGGGCACACAAGATTACTGAGAACTAATTCTACTGAGCTGCAAATCAACTACAGCTTCCGCTGCCAACAGGACTGAGTAGGAAGTTTTCCTCACAAACTGGGCTTGACCATAGTAGATGAGAGATGTTTTCACTGGGATCAAACTGGCAGCTTCAAGTGAAGGAGTCAAAGAAAAGAGAGATGTGACCAGTCCACTCCTTCCAGACCGATTTGCTCTCTTCTTTCTAGCAAAGAACTTGACCATTGCTCAAATGATCCCAACCAGAGTGGCTAGACTCCAGATTGTACTAAAATAAACAAGTTAAAAATTAAACATACTCCACGCTGTTCAGAAATAATGTGAGCAAAACATGCGGGCGACTCCATCCCCCCAGAGTGTGCCTGTGGAGTGAGGAGCTGGCAGACCTCCAGGAACTTGTCTTAAATGGTCGCTGGGTGATTTAAAGAGAGAACTTTACTGCTTTAACCCCTCTTTAAATATACCTCATATGAACGAATCCATTAATTGTAAATATCGAGACATTGTGTTGAAATTTTCAAAGCCCAAATGAAACTAAGTTCCCTGACATTTTTCAAACCTTCAGAAATACTTAAGTGATTCTTAATCTAAAAAAATAAAATAAAAAATAAACCCTAAGAGAAAACAAAACAAAACAATCCCATGTTTAATGATGATAAAGGACTTGTTTATTTTTGTAAAAAAAAAAAAAAATTCTCCACAACAATAAACTGTTATAGGGTAATCAAGAATCACATTCAGCATAGATAGAAAGAGAGAATTGCAAATTAATTACTTTGACAACTTGTTCTGGAGTTTCCTAAAATGGAACATATTTTAATCATTAACCTTCCTCAAAGACATTAAAAGGAATCAGGAGGGTTGAGGCCAGGCCTTCAAAGCCTCAGATCTTCCCAGGGTCCCACCTCAGTGTCAGCAGAAAGGAAGCCTCAGATCCCACAAACCCCATGCTATCACTGTTGGAAGCCCCCGTGCTGAACCCTTCGAGGGAGCTACTGGCATCTTTGACCTTTAATTAAGTAAGCTTTGTTAGTTCAGGCCAAAGATAAATTTTGTTTGGTGGGTTATTTTGGTTTTTTGAGACAGGGTTTCTCTGTGTAGCCCTGGCTATCGTGGAGAATGTTCTATAAAGCGGGCTGGCCTAAAATTTAAGGAGATCTGCTGCTTCTGCCTCCCAGGTGCTGAGAGTTAAGGCATGTACCACCACTGTGCATCAAGACTAAGTTATTCAAAGTTAATGTCTGAATCGAGACTCTAGCCACCTTCAGATCAGATTTTTCCTATTACAAAACAGTGTGTGAGTGTGTGTGTGTGTGTATGTAGTATGTACACCTATTCCTTATGTACTCATGAGGAGACATGCATACCTGAGGCAGACATCAACATTATGTGTCTTCCTCAGTTGTTTAAGGTCTCTCACTGAACCTGTAGCCCAGGATTCAGCAGAGCTGGCAGACTGGTGACTTCAAGGGTTCCCACCCACCCACACCTCCCCCTGCTCCCCGTGCCTGCAGCCCCTGGCCCAGGGTTAGGATTGCAGCCACAGGCTGTTGTGCCCAGCTTCTACAGAAGTGCTAGGAATCTGAACTCAGGACCTCACACCTCAGGAAGTGTGGCACACCCTTTACTGATGTAGCCATGTTCCCTACCCAGCATGGAAGAGTGGCAGCATCTTAAATCAGAAAGATTCCCTGCTTAAGGTTTCCCCAAGACTAGCTCAGAATATGTTAGAGCAGAACAGTTAATGTTTCCTCCATGTGGACACTCCAGGCAAACACTGTACCAACCAGGTTGGGTCCCACCCACACAATGGAGTTTTTGCTTTAAGTACCCCCAGATCACTTCTCTCTCCTGAAACACATACGGGTTTAGACCAGGAGCTCTCTGGAAGCAGAGTGTATCTACTCCCTTTACTATCTGTTACCAGTTGCTCTCTATCTGGCACCACCACCCTCTTCTGGGGGCATCTGTTCTGCCTAGCCAGCTTCCTCTCTCAAACCAGAGCTGTCTCAACCTACTGCCTGGTTTCTTTTAACAAGCACACTTGATTTCTCCATTTCCCCCAACATACATTATGTATAAAGGACCAATGTTACATAAAAAGCACAGAAGTGAAGGGTCTTCTCCTTAGACCACAGCATAACATATGTGGCTTATTGTTAGAATCAGCCATTCACCAAAATTGGCATCCCTTCCAAACAGCAGCCCCCTATCAATGTGGTTATGCATGTGGCTTCTCTGTCTCTTACCCTGGTTCTTGGATGGAAGAACATTTTTAGTCACCCCTTCTGGGAAGAAGGCAGGCTCCTTCTCCCATAATGATGGACACAGAGGCCTGTGCTAAGCTGAAACACAGATGATCCATCCAGCTGGAGTTTGTCTCCTCACTTCTCCAGCAAAGTGTTGACAGCTAGCTTGCCTCTGTGTCCTTTTCAGGGAAGAGACTTCATCTCTGGGAACCCACACTGGTCTTCAGATTGAACCTACTCTTACCTTCTCAGAAGCCCATTAAAATGAAGAGACAGGCTCCTAGTGGGCCCAAGAGCCAGAACCCACAATCTTAAATTGTAATAAGTGTGTCTCACTTGGGACAGGCACTCTGGAAGTCTCTCTATATCAATGATGCTTGGATAAGACCCCCCAACAAAAAGAAGCCCATTTATTTAATTCAGTTTACAGAAGAAAGGAAAAGAAAAGAAAAGAAAAGAAAAGAAAAGAAAAATCTCTCTGTAGAAATAAACTTGCTGTTAAAGTTTTCTCCAAGATTGCAACATCCATCCTTCAGGAAGCTCCTTGTAAACAACTCAAAATAGCTCCAGGAAGTCCCTGAAACTGACCAGATTCAATAGGCCCTTCCCTGCTAAAGTAAGCAAAGAAAGCTGCTAAGACTCTGGACCAGCTGTCTGGAAGAAGCAGAAACCAACTGACCTGCCTGAATAAGGTTTAGAACAATTGACTCAGGGAAAGGCTGCTCTCAACCCATTGAGCTGCCAGCAGGATGTGCAGAGTGCTCCAGGTTCCCAAATTCTGAGCTGTCAACCATGCTGGAATGGGCCTTGGTAATGCATCTGTCTGTGAGTAATTTCTGCTCCTATTAGTAACTCCAATAAAATTAATGGTTCACCAAGTTAGACAGACATTGGTGATTTTCACACTTTTGTCTGTTGTGGGATCTCTATCTGGGGTTAGTAGATGTGTGTTGTATCTCCTCAGGAAAGGTTAGTCACGCAACATCTGCTAACTTCATCATGTCCTCAGAATACTTGGTGGTTTCAGGCAATGCATGTGGCCTCTTCATACCATGCTACTGTAAAAATTGTAATATAAATTATATTACACACAGTATTAATTACTTTTCTGTTGTGATAAACCACCATGACCAAGACAACGTAGAGAAGAGGTTAATTGGAATCATGGTTCCACAGAAGGGAGCATGGTGCCACACAGCTGACATATCTTCAAATCCAAAAGCACCGAGAACATACTAGACATGGGGTAACACCAGTGAGGGCAAACTCACATGGGGTGAGACCATAAACACCCCAAGTGACAAACTTTGTTCTGCAAAGCCACAATCATAAACTTTCCCAAACACTGTCACCAACAACTGGGGACTAGGTGTTCAAATATCTGAGCCATGGGGTACATTCTCATTCATATCATTATACATACATACATACATATGAACAAAATTATATACCTGGTGCCCTCTGCCTAGATCCCAGGGGTAGAACGAGAGCCTACACCACAAATTGGAGGGAGAGATAGGAAATTCAATACTTAAACACCAGATCTCAGCAAGCAAGCAATAACAGAATGATACACTTTGGTATGACCAGCCAAATCAAAGAGAAAATATATGTTATTACAATGGTCACTGCAACTTGCCTCCAAACAGCCTCAGGATCTCAAGGCTGTTAAATATCTTTTCCTGACCTGTCAGTTTCTCTACAAAAGAAATAAATCTCAAGAGTGTTTATTCTCTCTTTCTGCAACAGTGAGTCAAATGATCTTGACAATAATTGACTGACAACCCGAATACATAGGTGAAATCCTGCACCGAGAGCCATGAGACCCAAGAGCCATGAGACCCAAGCCACACCACCACCATCTCTTACCATCAGCAGGAGAAGGCGTGTCCAGCAGTACTGGCCTCACCAACTGTCCTCACCCCCATTGTGACAACCATCTCTCCAACCTGCTAGGAGCTCAACTGTAGTGTTTCCCCATCAAAGTCACTCACAGAAGCCATGGCTTCCAACGTGATGGCATTCAGAGGCTGAGCCTTTGGGGGGTAGTTAGGTTTGGATGAGGTCATGAAGGTGGGCCCCCTAGGATGTGATTAGCAGCACCCCATAACTAAAGCAGACAGATTTTTCACTCCATTCCTTCATCTTACACAAAGAGGATGTCACGTGAGCATAGCACAAGATGGCAGCCACCTAAAACCAAGGGAAAGGGCAGAAAAAGGTGTTCTTCCAGCACCTTAGCCTCAGAAACACATTCCTTTCTTTGAAACCCCTCACCCTAGTCTACAATACTGCTAAGACAACTAGAGCAGGTCAAAAAAGCCTATCTCTGGCACAGAGGAGGGTCCAAGTTTTAGTTAGAAGTCCCTGACCAGCTGGTTGTGAGTGTGGGTGCCCCCTAGTGCCAACCAAGTATAACATCCAAACCACTCCAGCCTAAGGTGCCAGCCAGGAGACCTGCTCACAACTGGAAGGGCCACTTTCCCCTTCCGGGAAACCAAGTCTACTCAAGTGGAGCCACTTCCCCATGTCCCTGGGTCAAGACATTTGCCACAGAACTGGGAACAGGCACTCTCTTTGAGTAGTTTCCCACCCTGGCCCCTTCGAATGTACAGCGGGAGAAACAGTATACATCTTGTCTGTATACAGGTGACTGAGACAGAATGGAATTATTGGGAAGAAAGGTCACAGCCTTCCAGGATACAGGTGATACGAGACAAAGAAGAAGAAACAATGATTTTTAAAAGCAGGCAACTGAGGATTTCCCTGTGAGGGAGGGTGGGAAGTTCACAGTCATGAAAATTTAAGGTAAAAAACGTTTACGTCTCAACTGCTTCAGGGAGGCCCCTGTCCTGTGCTCTCCCTCAAAACTAAACAACAACCTTGCCTGAATGCTCAGGCATCTTTAGCCTTCCTCACTCAGACACACTGGGCACATCTTGCTATTTTCTGTCTTCTGACTAAACAGGAAATCCTTAACCTAGGATAAGCAACTTTGTTTCAACACTGCAACAATAACAGCCTCCCTAACGAGAGCTTCCGCGCACCTTTAGATCCAGGCATTGGGACAGGAACCTAAGAGTGAGTTTATCCCCACAAGGAGCTTACAAAACTACGTTAGGTTTATAAAAGGCACCCTATGATTAAAACGTAAAAAAAAAAATACAATGGAAAGCCCCCCCTCTCATTCTGCCTCTACCATGCACCAGGTTCCCTTCATGTCTGTCATTAAACGTCCTTGTATCCTAGGCATCTCTATAATTTTTTGGTGTGTACATAAGCCTCTGCATTACACGTTTCTAGTTTCTAGAATAGCTAAATAGCTAAATGAGCCTTACATAGAGGGGCATCACACATTTTAAAGCTGTATAGTATTCCACTCCACGGCTGAGCCATAAAGTCTGTGAATCTTTCTATCAGATTTTACAGGCAAGGAAATCAAGGCTTGGGGAGGTCACATGACTTGTCAGATGTCATCAGTCCAATTGTAACTAGAGCTCATGTCGCTGTGGTTCCAGCATGAGCTTTTAGGCAATCTGCCATGTTTACCATTTGGCACAAGGTATCCAGTAAAAATTGATAAAAACAACAACCCAGTGGCAAGATAAACAGATCAAAAATAGGTAGATAAATAAAGCAAGAAGAATGCCTCTTCCCCTTTCCCCATCTTTTAATACCCTACCTTTACTCTCGGTTCTGCTTGCAGTATCCAGACTCATCCTGTGTGTTCTATCCTGAGTAGCAGGACAGCAGACCCCCCCCTGCCAATAAACATCTGAAAAGACCTGCTCCATTTTCATTCATAGTTTACTCCTAAGACAAGCCCTGGCTACAGGACCTCCCAGAATGGCCCTAAAGCTCTGACAATGTCAAAAAGAAACTAGGGTTCCTTCAGGAACACAACAACTGTGCTACCTCCCAGATGTCACAGGACCACATCTTAGAGGCCTGCTGAATAGAGAGGTAGCTTTCACTCTCCACTTCAGGGCTCACACCACTGTTTCCTGCTCCCTCCACCCTCTACTACCCCCCCCCACCTCCAGCCCCCCACCCCCAATCCAAATTCCCAAAGCAGACATCCTGAGAACCTTCCAAACGTGCCAGAAACCTGACCTCCCCCCACCAGCTTTGTTTTTTACGCTGTGTTTTACATTAGGCTCAGTCTTCCAATAAATTTAACACCTGAATTATATACAACACAAAGTGCACGCAAGCCCAACTGGCTCTCTCACCAGCTCTTTTGGGAACAGCTGCTGGAACAGGGTTGCATATGACAACAGGAAAGCTTGTCTTTCAGCACACTGAGGGGCCCTGGGGAAGGCGCCAGCAAGGTAACCTCCCTGTGACCCCATGAGGGATCAGGAAGACTTACTCCATCTTGTAAGTGTCAGAAGAACACAGCAAACTCCTCCATCTGCCTCCAGCCTTCAGGCCACAGCATGCCTGCCTTCCCAAGTGCCCTGCAAAAAGTGACTGAGATCACGGCATGTATATTTACACATGTTCCACACTCTGTGGACTCTGTGGACCTCTCTCTGTGGACAGAACCCTTTCAGGTTCACCGAGAATTCCTGGAGCGACAGGAACTAATGGGAAAGCCTAACATCCCCTTCCCTTTGCCGTGATTGATCATAAGAGATATTTATTTAACAAGGGCTCAGAATTACGACTTAATTGGTTGTAATCTGCTCAATGAAGGAATAATGTCCCTGGCCATTATTCTAACCAGGTCCATTTAATCTAAAAATCTATGGGACATTACAGATTTTTCTGAGGCAGAATATTTTGATCTCTTTCTCCGCATTTGCATCTCAACTATTGACATACAGAACAAATGACTACTTCTTTTAAGGCTGAGATTTAAAAAAAAAATCTATAATTTTTACCCATGCTGAATGTTAGCACTTACTAGCTATAAAAACCAGCATTTGCAATTCTCCTGAAGTGGGGCCCCCAAAGCTTCTGTGTTGTGTTTTGTTCTTTTGTTTTGTTTTTCTATTCTCTCCACTGGGTTCAGATGGAAATACACAGGATGGAAATTTCATTCCTTTATCTTACTTTCGTGTGTATGTAGGTATGTATGTCAGTGGTATATGAGCAGGTGTGTGGGCTGAGACCAGAGAATACTATTGTCCTGCTTTGTTGCTCCTGGCTTTATTTCCTTAAGGCAAGATTTCTCTCAGAACCTGGAGTTAGGCTGACTGCCATCAAACCCAGTGAGCCTCCTGATATCCCCTGCTAGCTTCCAGTCGGGGTAGAAGGGCTAAGGGTGCTTGGCCACGCCTCGATTTTTATGTGGGTGCTGAGGACTTGAACTGAGGTTTTCACACTTGCACAGCATATGCTCTTATCTACCAAGCCATCTCCCTGGCCTCTAGAGTAGCAATCTCAAAGCAGGTATATCATCACCCATGTCAGGAGGCTATTTTAGAGACAGAAAGAAAAGTGTGTTTGTGGAGGAAGGATAAAGCATTGGGGGGAGGGGGAGGGGAGGGAAAGGGAGAAGGACAGAAGAAAGAACAAGCATATTCATCTGCATTTGTGGGTTTACATTAAAATATTAATGTTGATAGTCCCTCATATCCTGTCACGTTGACAAATTTTGTTCTAGACACCATAAAGCTTTGCGTTTCTCAAGTTTCAGAGAATCAAAATGCAGATCACGATGGAACCATTTCTCCACATTTTTGTTTTATAAATATTACAGTGCAATTCTAGTGGGGTTTTGCTGGATATATATCAGAGGCAAAAATCTTCTTAAAGTAAATCATTATAAAAACCCCTTTCCCTTATAGCATGCTGGTAGTGCCCTGTCTAAAGGTCTTTGGGGAAAATAAATAATGGGAATTTTGTTATTGATCTCATGCAGAGGCAGTGGATCTAATGAGTTATTGTTATTTTACCCAGAGCAAATATTATGAGGTCCAAAATAATAACATTCAATTAAAGAAAGCTAGCCTGATAGGCTAGAAGATAAAAAACGTAACGCAACAATGAATTCCTTTCAGGACGTTCTAAATGCTAATTTAGCTTGTCATACATTTAGAATGGAATTCTTTGCAAAATGTAGTTTCCCATGCCACCATAATAATTAAAGTGATTATTTATCTTGTGATAGACAAGTATCATCTCCAACAAAAGGAGGTTGCTGCTCTTCATTAAAAGATAATTTATACTTCAGATTCATTTGTTAAGTGTAGCAATAACAACAGAAGCCTTAAGCTGATAGCCAAGTCTCCCAGGATTTACCAAACTTTTTGAAGAGTTCACTCTTGAGCAAAACTATGAAAATTTCAAATGTGTTACACAATAGAGCCCTGTTCAATGGCTCCCCAGTGCAGCAGCTGAGGGTCTCTGGATAGTAAGGTCACTATGTGGTCTGCAGACTATAGCTGGGTCCAAGAAACTGTAGCACTTCATAGATGGGGAGGAAAGATACCAACAAGCAGGTGTCCTTGCCATTTCCTCGTGGAGTGATATAAAACACGGTAAGGCTCTGGCTGCCAGTGTTCTGTCTCTGTCCATCAGGCCACCAAGAAAATCTAAGTGACTGGGTTTCAGGAAGCAGCTGGTTTACTTTTAAGTCTCCCGAACAAAACCCTTACTGTTTCCCCCCACACCGACCTAATGTGCTTGCCTCTTGTTCCCAGGGTGGTGACTAAGCTGACCCATCACTCTCCACCCCCATGCCCACATCACACTCACTAAGAGTCTTCTCCTCACACTTCCCACTGCCCGGAGTGCCTCTCCCTCTTCACACAGTCAAGATGAAGACAGGGGCATTGGCAGCAATGAGTATTTTCTTACCCAAACCATCCCAAAACCATGCCGACAAAAAAGTGTTTTTCTAGGGTTGATGATCTCCCTCAAGGATTCAAATCCCACCAGTTTCCAGAAGCCAAGGGCTGTAAAGAACAAAAGAGGCCTGGAGAGATGGCTCCATCAGCAGGTAAAGTGCTTGCACCACATAAAAACTAGCTGTGGTGGTATGTGCTTGTAACCTTATCCCCCGAGGACCTAGGGAGGTGGATCCTGGGGTCCTCTACCCAGTATAGACAAAATACAAGATCCTGGTTCAGTGAGAGACCCTGTCTCAAATAAAGAAAGAAAGAAAGAAAGAAAGAAAGAAAGAAAGAAAGAAAGAAAGAAAGAAAGAAAGAAAGAAAGAAAGTAGAAAAAGGTAGAGAAAGATAACAGAAGTTGAGCTTGACACACATAGACAGGCAAGTTCATGGACAAACACTTGTATACACACACACACACACACACACACACACACACACACCCCAAATGAATCCTTTAGGGCCAAGTGACCTTCCAAAGATGGTGGAGCTGGGACCTACAAACCAACTCTTCTGCCATCAGCCATGTGCTAAGAACCTTAACCAAGAGGATGAAAACAGCCACTCACCACAAACAAGACCTTGCTTAAGGCACACCCATTTTTTTCAGAGTGGATGGTTTAAAATTTAACAACTCAGGAGATTTCTAAAGTGTGTGGCTTTGCAAAATAATATGCTCCTGGATTGGAGTGACCACGGCCTCTGCCAGAAGAATCCAAAGCACTTGTAAGGCCAACAACACGGGTAAGAAAACCAATGTGTACCTTTCCAAGAACCTGTCACCAAGAGGTTCACGGTCCCCAGGCTTCATCCAACTATCTTGTGAGCATTTCAAATTGCCTGGAAGAGACCGGGGAATACAGAGGGGGCCTGCAGAACTGAAACCTGTCACAGCAAATCACACCCGTGCAATTTCAGGGTTTCACTGTGATGAGAAAACACAAGACCTCGCAAGCCTCCAGCTGAGGGTCGCTGCATGACTCCCTGGACCACATCTGTATCTTCAGCTGATCCAAGCGGCAGCTCAATGGGTATTAATACTCAACACCGCATGATGCAGATGAGTTTGGGAATGGAATTAGACTGTGTTGGCTGAGGTTCCACTTTGGCACCGACTAGAGGTTCATCAGAAACAGGTACCATCTGGAATTGATGGGACAGTCAAATTGGATATGTCTCTACACATGGAACTATTCGCCATGCTCGCCATGATTACAGAGCACAGGTGGGGACTGCTGCTGTTGCTAAAGGCAAGACTGGTTAGTACTGGCTAGTTGCATGCTCTGCTCATTCTAGAGACAAGCTAAAGTATCATTAGATCCATACAGAAGTCTCTTCAACACTAAGAACACAAGGATTATCTTCCTCACCAGCTATTCTTACTGGAAGACAGAGCAGAACAGCCAAGTATCAAAAATGTGAGCCGAAGCACACAATCCCCGAGCAAGAGTTGATAATCCAGGAGCCAGGGCAGAGGCTGAGTTAGCAAACTACAACTTGAACAAGCTTGAGGACCTGAGTTCGATTCCCAGCACACCCATTAAAAAGGCAAGCGATGTGCAGCTGTAATCAATCCCAGTTCTGGGGAAATGAAGACAGGCAGGTTTCTAGGGCTCACTGGCCAGCTGAGCTAGCCACATCCGTGAACTCCAGGCTCACTAAGAGACGTTAGCTCAAACACTAAAGACAAAACTTGATGTTGAACTCCAGCCTCCACAGCATGTCACACGTGTGTAGAAGCTCCTACAGAAACACACACACACAAAGACACACATATACACACACACATAGAAACACACACACACAGAGTTATAATCTTGGAAAAAAATGGTTATTTTCAAGAGAGAATTTTGTAAAGTTGTCAGTCACCGGACAGCTGTGTTTACACACTGAATGGAATGGAAAACTCACGCAGTTACCCAGATGACTTTCATCAAAACATCCCCGTAACTGAAATATCCAGAACGCTGAAAATATCAAATGGAAGATTCTTACACTTAGGGCTTGAGTTTCCAGATAATTGCTGTCTCTCCGGTCTTGTTTGGGCCTAACCCCAGTCTGTGTCCTGGCAACTGGAAGCCAACCATTTGCAGATGCTCACGCTTAGGAACATGAATGTCTACAGCGACATTCACTGTCGCTGGGCCAGATTCGGGCTTAAGTTTTAGAAGCTTATTTTGAAGATGTAACTGTACACAGTTCTTTCCTTTCCAACCCAAGCCCCTATAAAAAGTCACTTAAGCAAGTAATTGTCCTAAACTAATCAAATCAAGTAAAATGTTTCACTAATGGTGCCCTGATTTGATTTTGGAAGACAGCATCTGAAAACAGCGGGTTTTTTTTTTTTTAATAATTAAAAATGAGCCCCTTAGAAAACTGCCTTCAATTTGCTTCAGAAACCACATTTGCATAAAAAGCTTCCCTTCTTTTGATTGTACAGCATTATATTTATTATATTAGTGTGTCCTCTGAACAATTTTGTAGGTTAGTTCTCTTCTTCTACCATGTGGCTTCTAGGGATCTATTTTTCAGCAAGCCCGGCTGAGTCATGCCAGCAGCCATACTGTATCCATTTAAAATACATTATGATGCCTCAACTCACAACCACATAGTAGGTGCCCACATCCACAAAAGAGGTGGTAACTGCAATCAACTCACACCCACATAGTAGGTACTCACATTCACATAGTAGGTACTCACATCCACACTGTAGGTGGTTGTGTAGTCAACTCATATCCACATAGTAGGTACTCACATTCACATAGTAGGTACTCACATCTACATGGTAAGTACCCACATTCACACAGTAGGTGGTTACTGCAGTCAACTTACATCCACATAGTAGGTACTCACATTCTCATAGTAGGAGATTTCTGCAGTCAGACCGGTTAACTTACTCATGTAATGTTTTCTTAAGTCAACCAGAAAAACTGCCTTCCTTCTCAATAACTTCTTTTCACTGTTATTTTTAATGATTTACTTTACCTTCCCCCAATTAAATTTCCTGTGATTTCTTATGCAGCATTTAAAGTCTTACTACATGTGTGCTTCCCACACCTCTGATATAGCTGACTTTGGAATATATTCTCCAGCTACAGAATCTGCTCAAACCTATAACACAAAGAGGAAGCACAGAATGCCATTAACTCAAACCCAGCCCCAAAGTATGAATTCATTTTAATTAAAGATATTTGATATGAGTTCCCATGCTGAAAGAGACAGGCGGGGGAGGGGGACACAGGAAAAAGACCTATCTTTTGCAGAGAAATTAAAACCGCATGAAGAATTCAATAACCTGGGCAGGTTTCTGGAAATCTATGCATGGCAGACAAAAACGGTTATAATGCGGTGCTTCTCATTTTGGTCAGAATGATAACCTGTGAAATGATACAGGTATACAGATAACAACTGAACCAAAAATAAACAAATATAAATAAATAAATAAAATAAAATAAACTGACAAATCGTAAACATTACATAATTGTTAGCCAAAAAAAATAGAAACCAAGAAATACACCTAGGGACTAGGACATACAGTAATTTGTAACCTAAGCTGCACATTTAGAATCCCCTGAAGTTTAAAAATAATTACCTGTGAGCCTCTCTAGGTGACAGGACATTAGAGCCCAGTGATAATGCCAGCATGACATCTCCAGAATAACAATGTCAGGGCCTTATGAGAGCAGCCATCATAGGCTGAACCCTCCTCGAGGAAACTTGCCAAGCTCCCAGCATGCACCCAGAAGACCAGAAGCCACACAAACAAGCCCACAGGATCTCTGTTGAATGAGTCAGGACTAGGTATAGAAAGAAACAGAAATCCTTAGAGTGAGTCCCAAGAATGTTTCTGCATGGAATGATGAAATAACTTTAAAATGACCAAATACCCATGAAATCCAAAAGACCCACACAGCAAGTAGAGGTTAACTCTGACAGCTACCTTTAGGATCCTATACAGGAATCTTACAGAAGGCCACTGTCACTAAAGATGATCCTGAAACAAAGAGCATCATAGAACCCATGAAAGCAACCAATGGGAGATTGTGTCAACAGGTCAACAGCTCTGAAATAGCTAAGGCCATTCCGCAGAGAAGGAATAGAACCCCACAAAGATATCTCAAAGGGAACAAGGCTTGAACTGGTGACATGGCTCAGCAAGCACTTTCCAACCAAGCCGATGATCTGAGTTCAACACCTGGGTCCCTAAGGTAAAAGGAGAGAACTGACTCCTGAGATTTGTCCTCTGCCCAGCACACATGCATGCTCCCTAGACAGACAGGCAGACAGGCAGACAGACAGACAGACAGACAGGCAGACAGGCAGGCAGGCAGGCTGGCAGGCAGGCAGACACACACACACACACACACACACACACACACACACACACACACACACGCATAACTGTAATTTTTAATTTATAAAATAATAGTTTTAAAACACCACATAGGAATTTAAAACTTGAATATACATTAATTAAAATAAAAACGCAATAGATGGGTGAGTTCGATAGAAGGCAGTTAATAAGCAGAAAGCTATGAACACTTAAAAGGCACATCAGAAAAATAAAGCCTGAATTGATGGGACAGGAGAATAAACAAGCAGCTCACAAGGAAGACGGCCCCAAGAATGGAAAGCATTAGGAGGGAAATTAAGCAGAAAATCTGAAAGTGAAATGAAGATGAATTCACATTGGGACACTGCATTATATAATGCCAAATGGGAGAAATTCAAAAGCAAAGTTGGGGGTCGAGAAGACATAGCTCTGTGGGTGAAGCCCCTGCCAGGCAAGCACGAGGTTCTAAGTTTGAATCCCCAGAACCCATGTTAAAAGCCAGATGTAGTATCGAATACGGAGATAGGAGGATACCTAGAAGTTTGTAGGCCAGCTAGCCTGGTGTACACAGCAGTCCCAAGAGACTGTGTCTCAAACAAAGTGGAAGCAAAGCCTGACACCAGAGCTTGTCCTCTGATCCTCTAACCGACTCCCATTATCTGTGGCACCGGCTCACACACCCACAGACACTCAATATATACACAATAGCAAAAACAAAGCCACGTCTAAGGATCGGTGAGACAAAAACAAGTATGAAAGGTTAATATATTAGACAGCAAGAAAAATAAGATGTTAGCTCCAGGAAACAATACTTAGACTGATAGCAGACTCGTAAACTGCTGAGAGAGATGGTTTTACAGTGACACTGCCATCACCTTGAGCTGCAGGAGGACTCTTCTGAAACTCTGAAGGCTTGTCCTGTAAAAGGATCCTTGGGATTGCTGCACAATCCAGCTTCTCTCTGTCCCTCATGCTCACTATCTGGAACCCTTCAACCTGATCACAGAGTGTGGTCCAGGAGGGTGCAGAGGGGCAAGATGCTGGCTGCCCCCTTCTTCTCGAAAACCCAGTCTTGCCCTGTTTGATAGCCTATGTGGGAGCCTACTGTAGCAAAGGGCATTATATAAAAAGTGTTTATCAGTGCCACCCACCCAAATTCTTGGAGAAAATAACTCTGACACTTGAATGATACTCTAAAGAAATTACTACCCAAGAACAAAGAACAAATCAAGACATTTGCAACATACCCAGGGCAGGTGAACATGTTTGAAAATAACTGATTTAGAAAAAAAAAGCATCAAGAATTATAACTTGGTTTTGAAAATGATTTTTTAAAAAGAAAGACAGGTAAAAGAAGTGTGGATACATCTCGCATAAAATAGAAGAAACAAGCAGACAAAAAGATGTTTAGCATCATAGAGCAAAGTAATACACAACTGGAAATACCACTCTATGCACCCAAGGATGGTAAAATCCAAAACCTTGATAACAACAAATGCTGGTAGAGGTGTGGAGCAACTGGAATGCTCATTCGAGAAGAGTAAGGCAAGATGGAGCAGCCATTGGGAATACAGTCCAGCTAAGCACTGGCTTAAAGCACAGCTTAGCAGTCACACACCCATTTACTTTTACCCAAGTGAATAAGGCATTTAGGTCTATAGCACAAAAGGTATAGGGTACACAATGGCTTTCTGGTTGGATTTAAGCCCTTTCTGTCCAGTACTGCAAATCTAGATAAGAATACATGCTTGGGAGCTCATAGGTCCCAGGGCTGAACTTAATACTATTATTCTGCTAAATGGACACAGTATCAAACTGCCCTCAGAGTTTGTCTTTGTATCCCTAGATTAGTGCCGCTCTCAGCCTCCTTAGAGAAGGGTTTGTTTGTTTGTTTCTTTGTTTTTGCAGCAGATAGTAGTTAATGCAGAAACTCACGACTGGTCAAAGTGCAGAGAGTAAGCATCAGAGGAATGCTCAGCCAGCCAAGAGACTCTGGATCAGCTGGAGTGTATCCCTCCGTAAGGCACAGGGACCATCATGGAAAGGAGTGGAAGGATCTTAAGAGCCAGCAGGTTGGGGAGAATCAGAATGCCTTCTGGAGTGACAGGATGGCTGCACCCGTGAACTCAAAGTTGTGGCTGCCTATACAAAACCAAGCCAGTCCACAGTCCAGCACAGGGAGGATGAGCTCATGAGTCCCCCCACTAGTAGCTGGAGAGCTTTGAATGGGTGATGGTATCTAATGGAGGAGTCAGTTTTCTTCAAGATTTATTTATTTTTATTTTATGTATATTTTGCTTGCATGTATACTTATGTGCCATGTGTGTGCAGTGTCCTTGTGCAGTGCCCTTCAAGGTCAGGTATGGTCCCTGGTTTGTCAACCTCACTTCAGTGGAAGGAACCCAAACTGGACTGAATAATTAAAAAAAAAATTAGGACTTGAGGTTGGAAGAAACTGTGGAAGTAGAAGGTGGATCTGGGAAGAATTAGATGGAGGAGGAGGAGTGACCTGGATCAAAATATATTTTGTAAAATTCTCAAAAATTATTAAATTAAAATATTACATTAAAACAAAAATTAAGTCTGACCCCAAATCCTCAGCAAAAATGTTTATAGCTTTATTCATAATTTTCCAGAACTGGAAGCAATTAAAATTTGAGCCAAGACACTTGTCAACAGAGAGATGGACACATTTTCATAGTCCTTATAGTACAATTCAGCAATTGACAGTGAACTTCTAAGCCAAAAGATGAGAAAAAAAGAAAGAAAGAAAGAAAGAAAGAAAGAAAGAAGGAAGGAAGGAAAGAAAGAAAGAAAGAAAGAAAGAAAGAAAGAAAGAAATCTATATGGCAGCAATACTGTAAAATGGTACAACCAATCTATAAGGTGGTAGGTACAACCAGTATGTAAAATGGTACAACCAGTCAGCAGTCAGTACAGTGGCACAATTCCAGCCACACTGTGAAAACAGAATATAGTTCCTAATGGGAAGGAGAAGGGGGGGGGGCCGGTTAGAGCTGTGACATTATCCTGTACTCTAGTGGTCAGGTGAAGACCCTCATTGTACAGACCTATAATCCCAGCTACTTGGAAGCCAAGTTAGAAGGTCAAAGATTGCCAAGGTCGAGTCCAACAAAAGCAACTCAAGGAGACCATGCTTCAAAATGTTTAAAAGTAAAGGTGACAGGCATTTGTCAAACCTAGGGAATCTCATGATATAAATGCAAACTGTATACTTTAGGAGTAATAATGTATCCATATTATAGCATTACAAGGTCTTGTTTGTAACAAATGTATCACACTAAAGCAACATGGTAGAATGGACATGGGAACTCAGTTTTCTATAGATCTAAACTTTTTCTTAAAATTAGAGCCTGGGAAGAGAGAAAGGGTCAAGGTGGAGGCTCCTGGGAACAGCAAGCACACTAAGCAAAGTAACTGTTTCCGGGTGTGTGCCACGAAGACAATCCACTCAGGGTAGGCAAAAATGCTGGTTAACATGCTATGAAACTGATATATGGCAAGTACTTAAAAGCAAAATAATTAAACTAACTTTGAAGGACTTGAAGGGAAGGTGGAAATGTGTACTGTACCCCCTTTATGTAACAATGATATCTCAGCAGGGCATGGATACCTCAAGTCAGGCATTCCACTTATAGGTAGAATACACGCACCCATATTCACAGAGTATTCCAGAAAAGTAAAAGGATTGCAGCAACACTTGTCATTTCAGACACATACACAACAAATAACATAAATGTCTCTTTTGTTTATGGAAAATTCTCTTGATAAGAGATAGAGATGGACAGACACTAGCTCCATAGCGTCAGGATTCTGGAGAGACGGAGGAGGTGTCTGCATGAACAAAAGAGCATGTTGTAATAAGCATGCCCAAAACGTAATCTGAAGTTACACCATCCAAATAAGAACAGCCTCATTCCCACCCCACCCATCTCTACCTCAGCCAAAGGCACTGTGGGCTCCCAGGTAAACAACAGGGGATTACACAGCTGCCTACAAGTCCTCCTTGACTGCTCTTAACCCCCCAAAGTCTAGCAGTGTGCCCTAGGGGCTTCTCACCCCTAACCTCCCACCCCCCTAGGAGGTCTGGAACACATGCTGCCTCTGCTCTCTTCCTGCCCCTCCTTGCCTACTTGCAGTCGAGAGATTTTCTTAAGTCACAACACTGACCTCTCCCAAACCCTCCAGCTCCTTTGAGAGCTTCTTATCACCCTTGGACCGTCATGGTCTCCAAAGCCCTGCAGCACCCAATCACCTGCCCAGTCAGTCTTTCTGTCCCTCTCTCTCACCCATCCATCCACAACACTTACTCAGACCACAAGACCCTCTTCCATTTTTCAGCCTGGGCCCTGGGTAGCTTCCCAGATTCAAAAATTCTTTACCAAACCTCACAAGGCTGTGACTCTCCCTAAAAATGTACCCACCAAGGCTGGAGATATGGCTCAGCAGTTAGGCATACTTGCAGTTCTTCCAAATGATCAAATTTTGGGTCCCACAACCAAACCCATGTGGAGCAATTACGACCTCTGTAACTTAAGCTCCAGAGGATCCAACCCCTGGTCTCTTTGGGCACCAGCACTCATATGCACATATCCAAGCAAGCAAGTATGCATGCACATTAACACACACACACACACACCCTGCACATAATTAAAACTATTACAAAAAGAAAAATAATACCCTTCCTGTTAGCCTGCCCTGACCCTCTCCTCTGTCTGTATTTATGATGTGTGTCCTCTAATCAGAGTGTAGGTCCTGTGAGGGCAAGGGTGTTCCCTGGGATATCCCTCACTATATCCAGGGTGTTCCCTGGGATATCCCTCACTGTATCCCCGTAATGTCTGCCTGAGCAAAGACTCTTCATCAATTATTCTGTGGGACTTGAGAGTTGTTCCTAGGGTGATTCCTTTTAAGGTGATAAGAAGAAAATGGTCACAGCTGCTCACGGTGGGTGGTAGATCACCGGCTTCTCTTGCAACCTTGTGTTTATCTGACATGAGACTCTGAGCCTCAGGCAGCAGGAGTGCCACCTGTATGTTCTACAGGCTGAGTCCCTCCAGATCTGTGGCCTGCACTTATGCCAGGAAGAGACCTGGTAGGAAGAGGGGAAGGAAGAGAGGAGAGGGAAGAGAAGGGGAAAGAAGGAGAGGGGACAGGAGGGGAGGGGAAGAGAGGAGAAGAGCTGGAATGCAGGCAGCTTCTCAGGCCAGGCATAACACCAAAGCCTCCAGATTCAAGCTTTGTCTGCAACACACAGACTTTTCTCAAGCATGTGGAACAAACCACAGCTCTCCCTTCCCCTGGAGCCTTGTGGGTTATAATCCACACTGTGGGAGGCCAGGTGACTGGCCTCAAAATGACTTACAAACTTTCCATGATTAGACAGGACAATGATTCATAACCCACTTTCTGCATTTTAACCAAAAACTTCTCCAGGCTGCGATTCAGTGTTCCAAGCTGTCTGGGATCCATTCCCCTCACACAGCTGACAGAGTATCAAAATTCTAGTTTCGCCCCATGTTTTCCTCTACGACATAGGCTCATAAATCTATAAAGTCCTCAGGTGGATGTGAAAACAAGCCCTGTTTAGGAGGGTTAAAGGGCCTGTGTAAGAGGACGGGGTTCTCTCTGAAAGACATGAATGAAATCTGTAGTACACAAGCCGTCTGCTTTTCCCACATGGGTGCAGTTGGTCCTTCTCAAATGTGACAATGACGACAGTTGCTTCCACGGTGCATTCCGAGGTTTAGTCGTAGGCTGCATCTGCAGGCCTGCTCCAGGACTGCCCCCACCCGTACTGCTACCATATCCCTGCATGACTTCTCTTGACTCATCCCACCCTGGTCTGTCTCCTGCTCCTTCAATGCCATGCAATCTTGTTCTTTCTCTTTCTGGAACACTCTTCCCACCCAACCAAACCATCTCCCTGTTACCATTCTCTCAGCAACACCTGCTTCACCTGGAGGCAGGCATCATATGCAAGATTCTCTAAGCATTAACCCCTAGTCTGCTAGAGCATCCACAAAAGGGGCCAAGTCTGACATTGCTCATCATGGTAGCACATATACCTGGCTTGAGATATTGAGGCCCTGAGACTCTGAAGTACTTTAGCCCATGTGAACCCAAAGAAATGCTCAGAACCACTGGGAATTGTCTGATATCGCTGTCAAACCCTGAATGACATCCTCCAGCATGAAGAGAAGATGAAAAGGCTGTAAGTCAGTGACAGTGGCTTCTTAGTGACAGTGTTTTCAAAAAGCTGTCTACCTGTGGACCTCTTACAGGTTCTAAAACCAAGTTCTCAGGGAGGGGTAGTCACATGTTCCTAGAATCTCAACCACTGAAGGTTCTCAGGGGAGTAGACACCCTGAGCCCGAGAACCCTCACAGAGGGGTAGTCACACATTCCTATTCTAACCATCGAGGACACTCAGATGAGCAGACTACCTGAGCCTGAGAATCAAGTCCGTCCTCTAGAATACCTGGTGACCCAGCCATAAGAAAGAAAGTAACAAATACTGTTTGGCAATATGACTACACATATTTGTCCTGGATCACCTAGGTGCTGAGCATCCAATAAGGACATGGTACTGAACAATTACACAAAAGTTTGTTTGCATCCACCTGGCCCCCACTCACTGAGCAGACGCTGTGCCTATGGTGCAGCTTCTTCATTTAGGGACAGAGCAAGGGACAAGGCAGATGAAGTCCTTGCTTTGAAATAGCATTCAAGTGAAAGAAACAAAAGAACAAGAAGCAAAAAAACCAAAAAAAAAAAACCCAAAAAAACAAAAACCAGTATCAGACAGGGCTAGTTCTATGAACACCACACTATGGGAACTGTGGTAGTATCTGAGAGGTCAGAAAGAAGGCAGGAGAGAAAAGCATCACGCTAGAGTGTACTCAGTAAGAATGACACTTCTGAAGCATGCACCCAGAATGTCCTGGGGACAGTAAGTCCCCTTCTCCTCCCCCTCCCCTCCTCTTCCTCTTTCTCCTCCTCTTCCTCATTTTCTTCCTCTTCCTCCTTATCCCACTGACTCTCACATTCCATGTCTCCAACTCAAGCAACTTCTAACCAGAGTGCTGAATACAGCTATGGCAGCTTTCACTGTTAAAAAACATGAGACTCTTGACCCTAATTGGTGCCCAGGCCTGGTTTTTCATAACCCTGTGGTCTCAGGCTGTAGCTCTCTACTGAAAACTGATGGTGGCCTGGCCCCACATTTACCCCTCTTTACAGGGTGGAAACCATTGTTGGCACAAGCCAACCAACACTGTCTTATTTCACCAAGGTGGTCTTAAGCTGATCCTCAGAATGGCCAGTTCTGTCACTCAAAATCTGACTTCCGAGTCACCTCCTCAGCAGGCTCTTCTCGACTTCCCTATGTAGCAGGTGCCCTCTGCCCTCCAGTGACCACCGCATGGATCTGTATTTTATTAAGGGCACTGGCTACCATCAGAACATACTTGCTTTAATCACGCTGTAACTCCCCCCTGAAGTGTCATCTGTCTTGGCCGCACTGGTGTTCCCCATGCACAGTGTCTAGCTTCCGAAGCACGAGAACATCCACCAATGAACTGAATTGCCAAGGACCTTGGAAATGCACCAAGAGGCACATGGTGAATCAGAACAGGAGGGCTCCCCAGGAAAATCACTAATGTCCCCCTCTCTCAACCAAGAAGCATGGCATGGGAGAGGGAGTCAGGGAGTGAAATGTCACAGACCTACACATCGGACAGTGACAAATGTCACAGACCTACTCATGGAACAGTGAAAACATGAAGTGCACCATGCTGGGAACACTAAAATGGTTGGTCTAGCCACCCTGCCAGAGAAGAGGAGCCATAAAAAAAAAAGTGGCTAACCATAAGGGACTTTTTCAGACTTTAACTCAGAAATCTGATACATACACACACACACACACACACACACACACACTCCTGAGACAGAGGGGGGATAGAAGGATAGATGGGGAGTGGGGGAAAGGGAAGGGAGGGAGGAGAGAGACAGACAAACAGACAGACAGACTGACTGACTTTCCCAGGTACAATGCCAGCCCTCTAGAGTTTAAACACTTCAAGAGAGCTTTTTGACTCCTGGAGGTTATGGGAAAGCCAAATCCATTCAAACCTCCAAACCACCCCACATTCTACTTAACCTGACTCTCCAGGGGTACAGGTGTGCAATGCACACAGTTAGTCAGGGCTAACAGAGCAAAATGCCAAAGTCCCTTACACAATTCATCTGTGTACATGTGAAGACAGGTGTCTGTGGAGAGGACAGGAACAGGCGTGGCAACACTTCACTGTCCCCTCAAGATTGTAGAGAGCTCCTGGAGGACAGCAGGCCTTTAGTTATTTTCTTATTCCTCATAGTCATGAAACATAAAACCCTGAGTGCAAACTTTTCTATTTTAGGGCCCTCTAAACATTTAGCTTTGTATTGTATGTCTACGGTAAATATTTGCCAGGCGTTTAACGCCTGCGTCAGAGTGTGCTTAGCCAACACGCTCTTTGCTTTTAAGTTCTGTTTTTAACAGGAAAATTCAACCCTCAATTGAGACTCCACTCTCTCCTGGGAACCCATACCCACTCACTTTCCCTCTTTCTCCAGGCTCACCACAGTATTACCAGCAGCCCCACTCCTTGTCAAGAACCATCCCCAAAAGACTATTTCTATCTGTGTCTACTTGGTTTTCTTAACGAAGGATGTGGGGAGAGCAGGTCGGTGATTGTGGTGTGACCACATCACTTCCAGTCTCTGACAGACAGTAACAAGTGAGGTATACATCTGGTGGTGTGTGGTGAGGACACTTTATTTTACAGGCAATTCAGGACACGCACCATTGAGCGGAGGCCTTTCTGGAAACCATCCAGGAAGTCTGAGGTATACCTTCACTCTGTCTACCAGGGCAAGCTGCAAGGGTGGACAGGGGGCAAAGCTCCTCCCAAGTAACGGAAATGTCTTGATGTTTGTTTTGTAAGAACTTTTCACCATGGCGAGGCCCCCTTCACAGGGAATGATGCCCTTGAACGCGGACTCTCATGGAATATGGTTCTACATGCGTACCTCGGCTTTACTTACAGATACTATCCAGTCTGCAAACCGTGCAAATGAGACTTCCTAAGTGACGAACTCGTGAAGTCATTTACCTGACACGACTACCCAAACAAAACTGACCTGACAAACCCTGACACGGCTACCCAAGCCCACCCTCTTCGCCACAACACTGCTCGCCCAGCACCACAATAACATCTTTCCTGGATCAGATACACTTCTTCCAAAGCTAAGATTTGGGGTCCATTCGACATGAGACAGGTGTGGAGCGTGTCCAGTTACCCTGGTGGACGTATGTCGCAGGTATCTGGATGAACATATCGCAAAGGAGGACTCCTCAAACTGAGCTCAGAGATGTCACAGGACCCATACACGGATTCCCAGAGGTCACTATGAAGCCAACTGGTCAAAGCAAGAGGCTCCTCAGAAATTAAAGGCACAAGTCTGAGGCATTTGGTGGCAGCAAAGATCCAAAGAGGTCTGAAGTCCTGGGAGGGCAATCAGGGCAAGCACTAGGCACTAAGCCAAAGGCTGAGACAGGGACCATGTAAGTCCACTGGCCACCTCTAGGGCTCTCTTCCGAAGCTTTCTACAATGAGAGATACAATGATTTTTTTTTCTGCTCTTTATGAGGGTGGTTAAACCAGAGGATGCTGGGAATCAGTCTTGAAATCAATTGTTTCTATTTCTTACAAAACAATCAGAAAGGCAGAAAGCAGCAAATCCCTTCCTCTTAGACAAACTTGGCTGGAATTCAAGATCTGCTACCAGCTAGTTGTGTGTACATGAGTCACTGGGTATCAGGGTTTGGATTCCCTCCAAAGTAAGATGTGGTAAACGTCCCATCTCCAGGCCAATACTCTGGGCTTTAGTGAAGGTTCCAGAAAAAGGCCTAGAAGTGCCTCTTACATCTTATTTATCGGTACCCAGCAGACATGCCACGGTTAAATTATCTCTGCGGTTGCCCATTGAAAACCAGAACCAGCTTTGAATATGGCCTCAGGGCTGGACATGGAATAGAAGGCACCCCAAGCATCTTCCAGGAAACACGGCAGTTCAACCTTCAAGCTTAAAGATTTCCATGGGAGTCACCACCCTTGTTAGCAAGCATTCTCAGGGAGGAATCTTGTCACAGGCTGGGTACTCCAGAGGCTGGCACTTAGAATCACCCATATGATCAGACAGCCTGAACTCAAGAGAAGCTACTGTCAGCCTCCAAAAGAAGTCATACCCAGGAACTAGAGGGATCTCAACCCAGACAAAGGAGACGGAAACAACTGGGCACTGCTTAGGGATTTTGACCCTCACCTGACCCCATGCACAATATAGTCCCAGTAAGCAATCTTTCTAGGAGACCTAGCCATCAACAGCTGTGGAATGTCAAAAACAAGTCTGCAGGGGTCTAGAGTTACCCCTCCTCCACCACAAGAGAAACAAAACACATTTCTGGCTCTCTGAGTTTATGTTCTTCTGCTGAGGAACAAATGTCGACAAGATATAGGATGCTCTGCGCTGCCTGCCACCCAAACGCAGGGGACATAATTTTATACAGAGCTACGCCCGCTTAATTGTGGTGCATTAAGTATTATGTTCATTGTTTCTGAAACTGGGGAGAAATGAATAATTTATTTCAGACAAAGGAAACTCTTGAATATGAAATGCCTCATCTTTTAAAATTACAATTTGGAAGACAAGAAGGAAAAAAAAATACCCAGAGCCAGCAAACCTTACACTACTAATAGAAAACACTGCATTGACTGCTTCTATGTTGTTTGCAAATATTACATTTCCAAAACCGTCTCTTAACATAATGGGGGAAGGGGAGTGGGGGAAGGGGGTAATGGGGGAGGGAACACAAAGAGGAAAGGGGGAGGGGGAACAATGAGAGAGGAGAATAGTGGGGAAGAGGGATCATGAGGGAGGGAAATATTGGGGGAGGGAGAACATTCATTTTTTTTTCCACCACGTTCACATCCATTTCTCACTCGGTTCCTGTATCTGATGTAAATTTTCTGTGCTAGGTAAACCCATGCCTCTCCCACTAAGATGCCCTGGCTTGCCATATACAGACTTCCTTCCCGAACTTTCATTTGTCCATGTTTTCTGTCTCTCTTCTCCCTACTCCACCACCAGGCCACTTTGCTCCACTCTATACTCTAACTCACCAACACTTTTCCATCAATTAGCTCAGTGTCTGGAACACAGAAGCTTCTGGAAACGGTGGGCTGCTACTGTGTCCTGAGTAGACATTGCATTGTTTAGAGTACACCCAACTGATGCTTGCTTGCTTGCCTTCGTTTCTTCCTCCTCCTCTTCTTCCATTCAACCCATTCGGTTACCCCCACATCATGCTACCAAACTGAGGCAGGAGAAGAGAGGGACTAGGATGCAAGGAAGAAGACCATTTATCCTGGTCTGCTTCCTCCTGCTATGATAAACCCCACAACCAGAAGTAACCTGCAGAGGAAAGGGTTTACTGAACTCACACATCCTGTTAGAATTCATCTTGGAGGGAAGGAGAGGGCATGATCTGAAGCTGAGGCCATGGAGGAACACTAATCACTGGCTTGCTCTCCAGGCTCATGTTCAAATACCTTTCTTATACTTCCAGGAAGAACTGCCCAGAGTTGGCACCACCCAAAGTGGGTGGGGCCCTCCCACATCAATCATCCATCAAGAAAATGTACCACAGGCTTGTCTACAACCAATCTGATGAGGGCATTTTCTCAATGGATGTTTCTTTTTCCCATAACTCTAGTTTGGGTCATGCTGCCTAAAAACCAACCAGGACAGCATTAGAAGTGCTTGCTTCCCACTTTAAAAGTTATTGGGCAATGTCAACGCATACTAAGTGGGCTCTGTGACCTCCAACACCCCGTGAACTGGATACTCTGTTACCCAGTTAACAGACAGAACTGTTACCTATGCTCCCGTGGCTAGAGACTGCTGAAGTATAGAATTCAAACCAGGTGTGTTAACTGCAAGTTCTGTGTACACTGCTACTGTGCCTCACTGCATTCTACTAGAACCAAGACCTCATGCCCACACCTCCCCCAACCCCACCCTGTGAAGAACTGCAGATGGCCTTCTTGTGTATCCCATGAAGAGATGCTGCAGGCTCTGGGTATCTTCCCTCTAGGGAGCAGCCAGAGACAAGGACAGCACCACCTTCCCCTACCCCCAGGAGATCATTAAAACAATGATCTACACCAGAGAGAGCTTGGGAGGCTTCTGTACAGTGAAGGGGTGGGGGTGGGTCTGGGTGTGCAGTCCACACAGTGCTCCCTCTTCATTCTGCCTCACATGTCCCCAGAGATCAGTGGGTATCCTGAACCACCAGGCCAAATTCCTACATGAAGAACCTTGGGGTTCTTACTTAACTGTCTCCAAGTAAGACAGCAGAGACACACCCTGAGCCCAGGACAGAGGTAGTGCTAGAGTTTTGGTGGGACACACAGGAAGATGAGAGAGAAGCCACTGTTCCAGGGGTCCAGACTGTGCACAGTCCCAGAGGCTACGAGCAGCGGCTTCTTGTTAGCCACACCATGCAGTGTCTGTGGGTCTCCACAGAACAACTGCCAGAGATTGCCTTACTAAACTCCCTCCACCAGAATCTGGCTCCCAAGTGCTCCACACCCTGCATTCATTCCAACAGCCATCATCTGTCTGCCCCACGGTGTTCCTGGGACCACCCAGGTAGGTATAGACACATTCTGGAACCCTCTGCATGCCCCTCCCCTGCCCGAAGGTTCACATAGGTCTGAGAGAAGCAACATGAACCTGGCCTATGCCAATTCTGCCTCCATAGGAGCTGAGGCAGATGCATGACTTCTTTGAACAGGGGTATTCCCATGACAGGCCTCATGGCCTTCTCTTGTCAGGAAGCATCCAGATGCTTGTGTTGCTTTTATGACACCAAACTATATTGTTAAGACAAAAAAAAAATGGCAACATCATATATGGTTCAGACTGAAAGTGCCAGCAATGCCAGGGAGCACTGCTCTCACTTCACCTGGTTTTAAGACAGAACAAGTACACGCCTCTCTATTCTCCCTTCTACCAGCATGCCTCCTGCCCAGTGCTCTCACCACGGGAAATGGGCTGTTATTAGCACCCTAGACTTGCCAGGTACTTGTTTATGCCATTCATGTGCCTGAATGCCTTCACCAACTATCTCTATTTACCAAACTCCTCCTCATTTCACAAAACCCAACCCAAAGATCCCCTTTAGACAGCAAGACATCATCCTTATAGCATGACACAGCCACAGAAAGTACAAACTCATAGCAGCTTTGTCAACTGGCCCTGGGCCACCACAAGTCTGGCCTACCCAACCTTCAGTTATGGATGGGGAGGGGTCTATAGGGCCATACCACAAACACAGGTGACTAACAGATTCTGAGAGATGGCGGGGCATCATGTCCTAGTTTGTACTCACTAGTGAACCCACCAGACTATAATGGATGGGTGCAAACCGTGGTCATGCAGACAATCTTGGTTAAGACACAAAACAAACCCCAAATTCATGAGCATGGAAGGCAGCTATGCTAACCACTATACCACCAAGGACTCTGAATAGTCATGAATACAAAAGATAGGAAAGAAGAGACGGTGAAAGGGGTTGGTAAGGGGGAGGACATAAAAAGGGGTGAGCAGGAGTACCCAGAATGCCTTACACATGTGTATGAACAGAATGTATTAATAAGAGAAATCAAAGCTAGTCAAGACATTCCGAGTGAGGGAGGACTCTCCCTCTGAGTAATCGATTACTCCCTCCTCAGGATTACACTGAGCCATGTGGGGTTCTACTCACTCACCATACACACCAGTTTCTTCACATGTATCCACAAAACTGACAAGGAGAATTCTGAGAAGGTGAGAAAGGGAAACCATCTACTTAACTCTAAGCCACTAAGGTTTCTCAGCCCCAGTATCTGTGAATGAATTTAGCAGAAGTAAAAGTCTATCACCTGGAAAATCTGTAAAACAAGAACCCCCCCAAACTGACCAATTATTAAAACAAAATGTAACATAATAATATATTCCATGTAAACTCAGAATGTGATCCATAAAACATTTATACCATGTGTCATTATATATATGTGTATATATGTATATATACATTTATATATGTATATATACATATATATACACATATATATGTATCATGCCAAGTTATATACATGTGTGTAATATATATGATTACATATGTTACGTTTATCACATATGTTTGTGGCAGAGATAACAGATATTAAACACCTACATGTGTGCCACTCAGTGAAAACCATCTACCAGTCCTTCACATGGGTTGTATACTGAACTTTCACGGTACACATAACATTGCACATGTCTAAATGGATGCCACCATGTAAATCCTGGAGCCAACATGATACAAAAGAATACTGGCTCTGTCGCAGCTTAATTTTTATTTTTCCACTTCCATGTGTATGTGCAGTGTGCATGTGTGCATGCATGCACAAGTAAATACCTGTGAAGGCCTGAAACCAATGTTGGGAGTCATCCTTATTCATTAAGACAGGGTCTCGCATTCAAACTTGGAACTCACCAATATGGCTGGTCTTGCTAGCCAGCTTGCTCTGGGCATCCTCACTCTCAGCCTTCTAAGGCTGGAATTGTATGTGAGCCACCATGTCCACCATCTGAATTTGGCTTAGGTTCCAAAGATGTGAATGTTGGTCTGCATGTTCAAGCAGCAATCACAGAAATCTTTTCAGCCCTGATCACAACTTACGTGTATGTACTCTGGTGACTTTACTTGGGTCTCAGTGTACATATTCATCAAATGGGACCAACTTCCTACTCAACAAGGATTACCCAAGCTGTTACCTATAAAATGCCCAGATGGTGCATCTTACCTCTCTCACTTAACTGCCTTTTCTTCTCCTGACCTCATCTCTAGTTGGAGTATGCTCAGAGTTTCTGTCACCATTTTCCCATTCAGATGCCACTCCTATGCCCTGAAAAGGCGGGGCTCCATTTGGGGAACACCCCCTCCCCCTGGATCTAGTGATCTCCAGCATCTGCTTCATCAAGGGTTTATTTGAAACTCGCAGGAACAAGGATCAATGAACCATTTCATAAACATGAGCTCTAAGAAACCTGCTGGTCTATTCCTACCAACAGTGCAATCAATACTGATTTTCATACATTATTAAGTGTTCGAGAAATGACAATGTGCAGTAGGCAAGAGGAATAACAGCTGGTGAGGTGCTTCCTGGACGATCTGCTGGGACGTAAAGGGAAGGGGCGTGAAGGGGAGGGGCGTGAAGGGGAGGGGCGTGAAGGGGAGGGGCGCCAGCTAGCGTGCTGGAAGACAAACGAACAGCGTATTAGGTCACCTTAAAGTGGGACTCAACTCTGTATTCCTTTCTTTACCACTGTGTAATGCTATTTATATGACAACATGACAAAAAGTGGCCCCAGGCATTCTGCTCCACTTTAGAAACCGTCCTGCCTCACACAGAAATGAAAAAGGATAGAACGCAGAAATTGCTTCTTTGGTTAATATTTCTGCAGTTCCGCCGGAATGGTTTTAATAGCGAGCATGTTCTGGATTCCGGGTCTCAATTAAGAACCCATCAGAATGCAGTGCCAAATATTAAAATAACAGATGCTGGCTTATATTTCAACTTTAAAGGCCCTTTGTCAAACAGTGTCTTAACGAAGAAGACAGAAAGAGAAGCTGGAAATTGAACAGGAAGGGGAAAGGGGACTAGATTTCTCCTTTGGAATAAAGAACCCAGAGCTGTGTTTCAAATGCCCACAGGAAGAGCAGAAAGAGGACTATATGGAGCCATAGGAACAAAATATGAGTTTTGTTTGGCTAGGTACAGGCTGTTTGGCTCTGAGAGTACTGCTCAACCTTTCTGAGCTCAAATTTCTTCCTCAAAAATCAGATGGCACAATACCTACCTTTAATGAGCTGGGGCACAGAAGCAAAAGAAACATGAGTGGGCTGTCCAGTAAAGAGACACACAGCAGAGATTTCTCTGTGAAAGACCCCTCGCCTTTCACTCCACTTTTTAAAAAGGGGAATAGACCTGAAAGACCTGTGAGCTGAGGAAGGCAGAGTCCCAGATGGAACCATGGATTGACCAAAATTAGGCCAGTTGACCAAATGATTAAAAGTCTGTCATATGCTAATGCATGGACAGGGCGGACCTTCACCAATTTAGCAAGAGTAAATTACAATTGATTTTCAAAGAAATTGCTTGTTCTCTTCCCCTTTCTCGGCTGTGCCACACACAGCTGCCTCTGCCTCTGTCATAGCCAGGGCCAACTGAGCACTTGTCAAGGAAGATCTGTTTGAGGCAAAATGATTGATGAGATAGATGTTCAGAACTGCACACGCTGACAGAGCACACCTCTGAGCAGGCAGATACACAAGTGTACCCAAATCTCTATGTGGTACACAATGCATGCGCATTTCTAGAGTTTTCGGAGGGCTTGTGTGCAAGCCTGCCCACCCCTAGACCCCTGTGCTTTATGCATCTCTAGTCTTTCCGCAGTGGGAAAGCAAGCTCTCCCGTGCTGTGCCATTTGGACTTTTACCGAGAGATCACGAAAGGGCACACCTCTAGAAGTCTCCCCAAGGACTCAGCAGCCCTAAATGAAATCCTGGACATGAAGAGAAACGGTTAAAAGATCAGAGAAGATGGGAAATCACGAGAAAGGTTAACAATGGCCGCTTTCACCCCTAATTTCTGATATGGTGATAGACCCCCTTAGAACGTTAATTAGAATGGAAGGAGAGATGAAAGGAATGCCCAGGAGACATAATAAATTAGCCCCTTATGCAAATCACCCATTCATTTCCATCACTGACCCAGCTAGCTGAGTCTCTAAATTACAGGAAGTGGTTAGCTTCTTTAACAAAAAAATACCAGATGAAAGACTAGGTTTTTCTTTTTCTTTTCTTTTCTTTTCTTTTTTTTTAAATCTGAGGGCTGGGAGGACGTAAAGCAACAAATAATTTCTCAATCCTTCTCCCCCCTCACCTCCCTCCGCAGAAACTCTGAAGAGGGACAAAAGATGAACACCAATGTTGCAGCCACTGGGTCCTGCTGCATGGGATCTATCAATTAACCCTTGTTCTGAAGTAGTCAGCTGCCCCCTCCGCCCCAGCCATGCTGTAGCACTCACCTTCTTCCAAGACAGACAGAAGGGAACAGAGGCCTGACCAGGTCAAGGACGACTGAAGGGAGGCAGGAAAGTGCCAGGGATCCAGAGAGCTTCAAATAGCAATTTAAAAGCAAGCACACACCTAATTTTGCTTGTCATCATTGTCCCTGACAATTTATGTTCCACTGTCCCATAAATTTATGGAACTCTCAGTTTTCTTATCAATAAAATAAGAGGGCTGGACCAGAAGACCTTCAAGAGATGCCCAGGGCATCTTTATTTATCCCTGTCAAACAAACTGGATCCCTGTGATTGACTTACTTGTTTAAATATGATCCTTCAGCTTGCGTTTTGCCAAATGCACTTCTGGTTTCATTTCCTCCTCCTTTCCCTTCTATTCTCCATTATCTTCTCTGCATACACTTGGCCAACGGACTAAATCATAGTTTACTATATATGTATATATATATATATATATATATATATTATATATACAGTGTATATGCACGTGTGTATGTGCATTTGTGCATGTCTGTGCGTGTGTATGTGTGTTACAATCAACAGTTTCTTTTGTATGAGGAACAAAGACAGCAAGGCCCATAAAGGTATACCATTCAATAAAAGGACTCAAGAAAAAAAAAAAAAAAAGAGCAGAAATCTCTTATAAGCCAACCTAGTCAATTGCCTTCTTTGCACTGTTAAAGGCACACGTGGCCTGTAGGAAAGGTAGACACTATCCTGAGGTCCCCAGCTAGTCAGGGATTAGGCTAGGAGGTTCCTAACCCTGGACCACAGCACTCTGTGAACATTATCTGTTCTACTTGATCCTTTACTGAGAATTGGGCACTGTGTTTCAGACAACAAAAAAGGTGTGAGGTGTCCTTTGGAAAGAACAAGCAAAAAAAAAAAAAATGAAGAGATGACAGAAAAATACTTCAGGAGTCTAAAGAGAAGGAATGAGGGCAGACATATTGGCTATAAATAATTTTGCACCTTGTAACAATCTTCAGCTCATGCAATTACCTGTCACTCACTGATATTTTATCTCCCTTTTCTAAAGCAGGACCTCCAGGAACACTACTCAAGACATTTGGCTGTCTCCACCTTCCCAGTCTCTGCCGGTGCATGTAGGCCTCTGCCTTGAAGTGTCAGAGACCACAATGTCCTATGCGTTACTCATAAAACTTATTGTGGCTCACACTTAATCTAAATAACTTGATGCTGCTGTCAGGACATGATCAGTGACACAGAAAGATGCAGTTTCCTCAAGTCACCAGGCAGGTAATGAGCAAGGAAGTAAAAACTGAGAGAAAAACACATGCCTGTGTTTTTATACAATTGCTTACATATTCAAAGGCTCCCTATAACAGACTTGCTTAGATCGGTTATCTTTTCCTTTTGAGCCTGTTTGTAATCTCACATTGTCATGCCATAAAAGTAGGCTGGCTGCCTCAGGGGCAGGGAAGAGAGGAAATAAAACCCACAAGTAGTGGTCTGTGAAAGTGAACCCTGAGTGTCCTTAGCAGAGGCTTTGGAGGGGGAAGTCTCTCCTGTCTCAAGTCTCTCCCCTGCCTCAGACATGATATTCGAAGGATGCAGTAATTCTTCTGCTGTGGGAAGATTTACGGAGTGAGGTGGGAGAGATGGGGGTCATGATACCGAGAAGGGAAAGTTGATCGCAAGAATTCTTAAGCACAGGAAAAGCTCCCTTCTGGATGATTGCCACAGGCTCACCTACCAAAGAGCCTGCGTACCAAGGAAGAACAGCAGCAAGCACTTGAGACCAAGCAGAGCCCTTCCAAAAGGGCCAGCAAGCCTCATACCTGGCTACTGAGAGGCAAGGCTGTCCTCTAGAGCCTTTGAGATAGACACAGATTTAGTATTTGTGTTGCTGAGGGTTCAGGATTGTTCCTTCTCCAGACCCTGGATTAGAGGATGTCTGTATGAAAAAGACGTCCAGTCTTACAGTCGGGAGAGAGATGACAGCCAAGAGGCCCCACAATGAGTTGAAAGTGAGGAAGATTTATCGAGGACCAAAGATATTTCTGACACTATGCTAAAATTTTTACATAAAAGCATCATTAGCTCACAGGAACTTATAAAGTAGATACAACCATTCCCTGATTTTATAACCAAGATGTCCATGCTGTGGGTGGAGCCAGGAGTCACCTGGGTGGCTGAATGCTCAGGGCGTGTGTTCCCTTGAATCTAGAGTGGCTCTGAGAAGCTACCCTGAGCACTGATAGATGACTAGACGGTCACTGTGCCTTGTCTATGACAGTGCATAGCTCGAGACAGACGGATCAGGAAAAGGCTGGGAAGTGAGGCTGAAAACAGGTCCACGTTGCCATGTCAACAGGGCACCTGACCAAGAAGAAGCCAGGTGATCCTGGAAGAAATCAGATCCAAGTTGATGAGTGTCAAGGCCATCGCAAAGTTCGAGCAAACAACAAAATGGAAAGAGACTCAGGGAATGGAGCAATGCCACAGAAGACTGGTGTCTCCTGTCTCCTCGGCTCTTGGAGACAGTTCTGATGATGGAGCAGGGATGGCAGAAGGCTAGAGAGGACCTGCGGTTTTGTTTGTAGCACACTGGATATCCAATAACCTGCTGTATAAGACAAGATACTCAGGAAGAGAGGGTACAGGGAGAAAAAGGGAAGCGATGGTGAGATCCATTCTGGACATGCTAGGTTCAAGATAACAGATCCTAGATGGTTTAGATGACTCCACTCAGCTGGAAAGATTCCTTTAGAGCCTGGAAGAGGCTGAAGGAGGAGAGAAGATTCTGAATCACCTACATAGCAGGTGACTGAGGTCCTTGGAATAGATAAGACATGTCCAATGCATGCAGCAAAAGAGGCTACCTATCCTTCTGTACAGCAGTGCCCAGGCAAATCTCAAGCAGTGCGATCCTGGCCAAATCTGTTACCCTCTCAAGACTGTATGTTAAAGTGGAAGACTGTCCTAGACCTCTGAGAACCCTGCCTTGTCAATCAGCCACCTGTGGTCATGGAATACCTGCTCTGGACCAGAAAGGATGCTGGATGCTGAGTTGACACAGAATGTAACAAGCAGTCACTGACTTCCAGTGGGAAAGACAGACACATAAATAATTCTCCCAATGTGCCATGATTAATAGCTACCATAAACATAAAAGCACAGGAAACAAGAGGAGTCCTAAGTGAGGGGCCTGTCTGGAGGATTCCAGCAAGACTTTCAGAGATAGAATTTGATTGCAGACTTGAAGAACTATTAGATGCTTCTGAAGCAAAAAGGCCATGACAAAAGACCTAGGAGGGTGAACACAGATGCAACACATAGGGAAGGGTCTGACTGAAGGAGCTCGAACAGAAAGAGAGCATGGGCAGGAGGGTAGCAAGATTAGGCTACAAGGGGCCCCTATGTAGGCCCCAGATCAGACTCAGCAGTTCTGACCAACAACGAGAATAGTAAAGCCATACTGGGGCTCTGAAATATACCATCAGCACTATTAAAGATTGTTTTCAAGAGCTGGGCAAGGGGCAAGAGAAGTGCATCAGAGTAAGAGTGTGAACTGGTCTTATGGCACCCACATCCTGTGGCTTGCAATTCCTGTAGCTCCGACTCCCAGAGTGCCAACATCCTCTTCTGGCCTCCCTGGGGACCCATATGTATGCATACACCCCCCCCACACACACACAAATGCATACACACAGACATATAAGATTTAAAAATTTTAAAATTAAATTAGGAACTGAGTAAATGGGATAGGATACCTCACACCCTCCCCAGCCTACAACAAGAATTATCAAAGCTATACCGAGACTCTCTTGTGCTACAGAGATGGCATCTTAGTCCTAAGGTTCTTCTCCAATGGGCAAAGGTTTTAATAAAGGTATTTTTTTTAAGTAGTGACATAAAGATGATGGCACATAATGCCAGAAGTGGCAAGCACAGCTAATAATGTGAATCCTTACCCAGAAATCCAGACTCAAAAAAGTCTGGGCACATCTTATTCCTAGATTAAACCATTCCTAATTACTCAGGCACCAACGTTAAAGTCCTGACATTTCTGGAAAGATCTCTGACACCCACAGGCCACAGGGAAGAGGTGACTGAGACACAGTCTGGGTTGTCATCTCTTACCAAGTCATTGAGGGAGGTCTCTGCTCTGACATGCTTCCCCTTGGCTTTTTCACACCTCACTACCCACTTTGACTCTATGTGTGGAAATCTCAGCAACTCCTGACTCTCCCTAAAATGCAAGCTCCCAATCAATACTTGAGCCCTTTCAGCTTCATTTTCTCTTTCTGCCCAAGAGGGTTATAGCTTGCCCCTCAAACCCTCCCCCACCCGCAGGCTTCTCTTGGCTCCCTCTGCACTTTCAAATAGTCTCCATGCGTTGTTCTCCTTTTCTGGAGAATCAAAGAAAAAAATTACAGCAGGTTCACCCCCCCCTCCCCTTTCAGGCCCATGGTTAACAGGTAGAGGGCCTGTGGCCAAGAAAGGAAACTGTATGCTGAAGTCTAGTGTCTGGGCTCCCAGGAGATTCTTCAGGCCCCGCCCTATCTCACGCCCCTCCCCCTTTACTCCAACATTCTCTCTCATTGGCTCATTTTCTTCCTTGTTATTCAGGCCCTAGACCCTTAGAAACTACACTGGCTGTGAACATAGCTCTTCATGTCCCTCTTTGCATGCCTCAGAGAGCAAACACAAGTGTAAGCCTGCCACCTGTCCATTGAAATACTGGACTAACTCGGTGGCTCCATTTCCTTTCCACAGTTCAGGCTTCAGAAGAGAAAAACATTTTAGATTATATTTTATTGTTGCTCTTTTCCTCGTTCCTGCCGGGCCACATGTAATAACATGCCCACAAGGCCCTTTATCCAGTTAGCAAGACGCCTTTGCGTTTGAAGACTCCAAAGAAAATGGAAACAAACGTATCCTTTAGGGGGCCACAGAGTCCCTAGGATCTGCCTGCCTCAGCCACCTCATTCTCAACGCCGAGGTTCTAGCTGTCAATGACTGAGCCCAGCTTTCATGTGGCTGCTGGGGACCCAAACTCAATCCCTCATGGTCATACAGCTATCACTGAGCCATCGTCACTGCTAGACTTTCAATCGTGTCAGTGGGAAGATCCCGTTCACATGCGTGTATATTCAGTTTGCATCTGTCTAAGTAGTCCAAACATGGGATCCCAGGTGGTTACTCCATATGTAGGAGTCAGCCATCCTGGCTTCCTCAGAGTTGTGCCCAATCCAGAATAGATACTCTACAAACTCCGAATCCAACAGTGGAAAGCTACATTTATCATGCTGCTCCAGACTCCAGCTGACAGAGGCCATACTGGCTACTGTGCCAAACTCATTGACTTCAAACCCCTCAAGGCTCCATCTGGCTTTACCATAGCCACTTAAGGAACACAGTCACTGTCAAAGGTCAGGGATCTCTGGGGCTAGGACCTAGGTCCAATGCCCTTGAGATACCAAATCAAAGCTCTAAATAAAGTCTTCCTGCCTCTGCTCAATTCATTATGACTTTCAGGTACTCAACTGGATGAATCTCACCCACTCAGGATCCTGTCTGCTGTGAAAACAGACCTGCCTGAGTTTATCTGTGCAGTAAATGAGAAAGAGAAACTTGGTCAGTGCAGAAGATTTTTCTGCTACTCATGGAGGGAATTCAGACAAGTCAGTAGTTCCCCAGAATGGCCTTGCTGTTTAAAAGTAGTACAGGTGCACTGGGGTACAGGGAAGGAATTGGGGGTGACGCCAGTCTTCCTTCAGAACCATAGACTAGAGAACTGTAGGTCACTTGCTCCAATTGCCTCATTATACCAAGGAGAGCTGAATGACACGGCAAGGGACAAAGAGTCTGTGCAAAGCTCCACACTTAGCTCACTGCAATTCTGAAATTAAATCAAATGGCCCTTATTTATGGAGTGGGTCACACCCTCCAGCCCTCAGTGGGAAGTGACGCTTCATGGCAGTCAAGAGGTAAGAAGAGAGAGAGAGATGGGGCAGAGAGAGAGGAGAAAGTGGGGGTGAGGGAGAAATTTCCTCTAAAGAGAAAACCGTATATAGAAGTGCATCTCAAGCTTCGTATATTCATGAAGGACGCATCCAGGTGGATCTTGCTAAAATGCAGGTTCTGATTCAGTAGGTTTAGATGCGACCTGAGATTTTAACTGCCACAATGCCAGTCTGAGCCAACATCGCACAGATGAAAAACAATAAACACCAGACAAACAAATCCGGATTTGAACTCTGCATTTATGACCTCTGTGATCACAGGCTAGTTTCCCACCATCCCTGGGCCTCAATCTGCCCCTCCATACAGAGTGTGAGACAGCGCTAAGAGCTCCTGACACAATGCCTGGCATATACTAAAGGCTCAGTAAATGTCAGCAGCTGCCTCTAAGATTCATGAGGACCAGTACGATGATAGCTGGCTCTCAGCCAAAACCACAATAGTGAGAACACAGTAGGTGTCCAGTGGATATCTAGGCAATGAGTGTACATCCAACGCACATGTAATATCATGTGCAGGCTCCCTTGGTCCTATTCTTTGCTGCATAAAAGCTCAAGGCATCTAAAATACCAAGACTCCCTCATCAGCAAGCCATCATCCCTCAGAATCAAATCCAATACCATCATCATGTTTAACCACCAAGACACATGCAATTTGTGGGGTTAAACACACTTGAGAAAAATGTCTTAACTGTAAATAAATAAAGACACCATCGGTCTGGAATCTCTATTTCATTAAGAGAAATTACTGCCTTGCCTCTTATATGTGGGCTGTCTGAATGCAAATGCTCTGAGAAACTTCGGTTAAACTTCAGTTCATTTCCAAACTGAATGCCCAACTGCAAGAAAAGCCCAAACAAGGTGAGGGCAGAGACTATATGTCAAAGGACACTGGGGCAGGAACGTTTCCTCTCAGATGAGCTCACACTTGCCCAGGACAAATCAGATAGAGAACAAATGTGAGCAAATGCCACGTTTCAAATCAATGTCAGCTGTTAAATCCCCGGCAACGGGTTAGTCTACCCACAATCTCTCTACAGGTTAAGGTTATCACCATTGCTTCTTGAAGACAGTGGCATCATGAGATCTGATTCCATCCCTCTGAGACACTGTGTGAGGTGCCTCACACAGTGAACAGCAATATGATTGCCACCTACAGACAGCAGTGTTCCCTTTGCCTAGGGCTAGCCAATCATATTTCATTGTGCTTTTTTTCTTTAAGTCAACACAGTCACCTCCCTTCAGGCTCTTCCAAACCACTACCGCACATTACTTCATTGAGAACTACTCTCCACTCAGACATCCACGGCTATGCAGTACACCTCTTCACTGTCAACACCTTACTTCTGCTCTCCCAGAAACCTCCCTCAACCTATACACTATGAGATAGCTTGCCAGAGGGCAGGGCAAGCAGGCAGAGTCGGGCCAACAAAGGAACAGTAGTCAAAGTATAAATCAGCTTACCTGACATGAATGGGACAGCCCGGAATATATCTGACAACCTGCTGTTAACCGGTTCATACGGGGAATCTTCCAGTAGGTCATTTCCTAGAAGTGACAGGAAGACTGGGCTCAGCTGTGGAAAACAGGCATATTTCAAACAGGGTCTCACTGCTCAGCCAGAACCCCTAATCGTGTTACCACTGTGTACCAATGAGATGCTGAAAGTCTCAAAGATTTCACATTCGTGCTTAGGAATACGGTTATTTCCTTCTCAAACCTCCGCCTTTTCTGTCCTCACTCTTCCCAGAGCACCTTGTAAAATACTGGGGAAGAACCCAAGCCCAAGCTTGCCAGAAAACTCTCCCACTCTTTGCAAAGGAATTGAAATCTGAGAGGAAAGAGCCAGTGACGTCACACACTTTGCTTGTCTCCAGGAACCAATGGAAGAAAGGTGACCCAGGAGAGGCGCTAGTTCTCTGCTAGCTCCCCAAACCAAGGCATGAGGCCTGCAAGCAGGAACGCCGACTATTCATAAGATATTTAGAAGTGGCAGCTGACACTACAAGCTTCTGTATTATAAATGTTAGTAAGTCTCAGTGAAGAATGGATGTATGGGATACTTCAGAGGTCCACTAGCAGACTCCCTAAATCCCACTGGAATGGGCAGCTGTGACTGCTACTTAAGTGCCAACAGTGGTTGAACCTCAGCAGCTGGTTCAAAACCCGACTGATCTAAAATGACAAATGGTTTTTCACCCATGTAGCTTTGAACTGGTGTGAGGGGATGAAGAGAGCAGAGTTCACTGGCTCTGTAATACTTCTTTATCTTATGTCACATAAGGAAAGAAAGGAGGAACTGCCAGGAGAGATGCCTTTGTGGGTGGGACTACTACCCTCTCAAGGCAGTGAAAGCGTCCGAGAGGTGGATTCCTTAGGTAGCCTCTAAGGGGTACCCACTCTGATGTACTGACTAGGTCTCAGTAAGGTCAATGGGATCCCAGGGGTGCCCCCACCCCATCCTGGATTTTTCAATAACCAGCTCCAAGGAGACTGCTCAGCTGCAGCAAACACCAGCTGCCGCTGTCCCTAGGGGCCAATGAAAGGTCCTCATCCCCGCAGCTGGCAGAAGTGAGCAGAAGATGAGATCAGCCAGTTTAGCCACAGTACCGACTGGACTGAGGTTGCCTCTGGCCTTCGGAGCCGAAACCAAGCACGCTGATGGGGGCAGTAGTGCATACCCTGCAGGCTCTGGTACATGCTCCAGTAGATACGCAGACAATTCTTCTCTTTCTTCATGCCCCGCTTGCAACGACAGTTGTAGAGAGACTTCTGCTTCAAGGCCTCCATGGCGCTGCGGCACTCATCCTTAGTCTCGAGGCCGGATGTCAGGCTGAAGTTGGTTTCCTTGCCCGCCACGCACTGCCTTAGTGTGCGGTACTTGGTACTGCAGCTCTGTTCCTTCAGGCACTGATCACTGGCTTTCACACAGTCCAGGCGGTCCCCACCACTCACCTCGGCCGACATCAGCAAATCTACAGGGTGAACAGAATAGCGCTTGAGTGTAGCAGACTAGTGGGTACCCTGATTCCTGGTGCCGGGAGGGCAGGACTCGCGCCTAGGGCATGATAGAGCTCCACCATAATTCTGAGGGGCGGATTAGGTAGGAAGCTGGTCCACCCCTTCTTCTGGATGACCATTTTCTCGCCCCTGGAACTCCCTGGCTCAACAAGGAAGATAGTAACAGCTTCCACTGGCTGCCTTAGCCGGATCTGCTAGGGATCCCGCGCAGCCCCAGTGTCCCAAGGCAGAAGCAGTCCTGAACGGCTGGCTGCCCCGCCTCCCCAGGCACCAGAGGCTGCAGTGTCTCCCTGCCAGCAGCCGGCACAAGGGCACTCAGTTGAACAGCGAGGCTGGGCGCTTGGCACCCGTAGTGCGCTGAACGAAAGGCGGGCGAGTGCCACAGTCTGCCCGGAGGGTGCGCAGAGACGTTATTCCCAGAAAAGTTTTCCATTCCAAGTTTGCTCTTTTCCGACCCCAGCTATATTCGACCACACTCCACCTGCCGGAGCGTCTCAGCGAGCTCCTGGAGAGACTTCCAAAGAGGACCAACGCCCCGGGATGGAAACCGAGAGCCCCTCAATTCTCCATCAGACTGGGTTATTGGTGTTTGTTTTTGTGTTTTTCCCCTTTAAATACGGCAAAATAAAATCAACCGCGCAAGATGCGCCACCACCGCTTCCCAATCCCAAAGATTCTTGAATCTTTTCACCCCCTAGCGAAACTTCTTCCCACACTCACGGCACCCACCCGCAATTCTGGAGTGGCCGCCGAAAGACTCTGGATGAGAAAGCCAGCAGCGGCCTCGACTTACCCAGGAGTGGCAGCGCGAAGTACAGAGTGGCTAGGAACATGGTGCCGCCGCGCAGCTGGTCCCCGCCCCCCCCAAAATCCAAAGCCGCCGCCGGGTCTCGCGGAGAGAGCTCAGCGTGCAGCGATCCCCGGGCGACTGCGCTCCTCTGGCCACTCAAAGTTCAGCTCCATCCAGGGTGAGAGCAGACTCCCCGTCGCTCCGCCGCCCACCACCGACAGCGACTCAGCTCCGAGCGGGCGCGAGGGCGGGAGGCGGACCCGCTTTTAGGGGTTCAGTTCCGACTCAACCTGCAAGGGAGAGCGCGCTTTGAAATGAGAGCCCAGAATGCTGAACCCTCCCTCTCCCGCCCCTCTCCCCTCCCCCTCCCTCCTTGGGGGACTTCTCAACGCTACCCCCAGTCGGGTCTGAGAGCGGGAGGTGAGAGTTCAGATATTAGGAGCGTGGGGAAGCTCCGGAACCCGGGGTCTGGAGCAGGAGAGGTCCTCTAGGGCTCACAACGTTCAAAGCTGGAGGCTATCTCGGACAACCCAAGAGGCTGAACGCAAGCAAATAAATAACCATTACTTTCCGAGCAAGCGCCGGAAGCTAGCTGGCGCTGCCCGGAGTCGGAGCCTCGGTGGCGAAGGCTCCTTAGCCAACCCCGCTGGACCAAGACCCTGCTCCGGCTCCGGGAAGTTGGCCGCCCTCCCTGGCTCCCGCCGGACCACATACTTGCTGGCTCGATCACTAGCGTTCTAGCTCTTCTGTCCCCGGCCACTGGCCACCGATCGCTACTTCAGCCACCGACACTCCTCCCCCGGACTAGCCTTTTTTTTTTTCCCCAGGCAGTCCGCAAGAGGAAACTGACATCCCTCCTGGAACTGAAACCTGGCTTCTGAGCCCCTACTCCTACCCGCCGCTCATCCTGGGCTCCTTCCTAGACTTCAGTGCTTCACACGCACTTGCCCAGCGCCCGAACTCCTGTGCATCCACACCACTGCCCCAGGAGAGCGAGCTAGCCCACAGCATCTGCACGCCCCAGCAGGTGCAGCCCCGCACCACTAGCGCCCCCCTGGCCCCAAAGTTGGAGGACGCCAGCAAAATGGAAAAGGATGGCTGGAGGGGAGGTGGCGATGGGTTCTCAAGTGGAATGAGAAAACTCTAAAATGCCACAAACCTGGACCCAATTGACCCGTGTCCAGCTGCAGCGAGTTGCCAGTGTTTATTTATTTATTCTTTGGGGGGTGTCCCCGCCTCCTCTTTCTCTTTCCGGCCTCACTTTCTCTGTGCTAGATAAAAAAACGATGCCATAATCTGCAACAGCTCGGAGGATAGAGTTGGCCAGGACGATTTCCGAGCAGACCTCCCCGACCCGGCTCGATGCCCGGTAGGGATGTCAGCGGTTATTGGAAGCGGTGGGAGGGTAGCGTGCCCAGATTGGTTTTGGCTAACGGCCCCTCAGGCTGCTTCTGCTCCAGCCGCCCGGCAGCGCAGGGCAGGCTCCTCTGTGAAGCGCGGTTCCTCTGTACGCCACAGCAGACTTACAGGCTGGCTGGCGGTGGGACCCAAGGCCAACACGCACGCAGACTCAGGACCCGCAGCGCTACGCCGCCGCCGCCGCCGTCGCCGAGACTGCGTACCCCAACCCCCTTCAGTGCACAAGGGCTCTTTCTTTAGTGCAACACAGCAACCCATCCAGACGCTTTTGAACACAAAGTTTTTTTTTTTTCCCTCCACGTCATTCGCGGCTGTGACTCAAGACTTGGCAAGATACAGACTCACTCAGACCTAAGCCCTGAGCGGCGATCTGGGGATGCACCCACCCATTGATCCATCCAGGCTTGTGCGAGCTCACAGACCTCTCTCCTCCGGCTCTGACAGCGAGACAAAGCGAAGTCCCCAGCCCACTGCACCGAAGTCTGACCAGACTCAGCTTTAGATAATTTATAAGATGATTTCCATCTTGACTGTTTCAAGAGTAAGATTTTTTTTCAAAAACATTTTCTAAAACAGAACATATCCACAGCCCTTCACCCCAACTTCAAGGGTTGTTCCAGCGATGCTCCTGAACCCTGTTCTCTGTGACACCCGCTGTCCTTAGGGGTCCAGAGATCTGTCTAGATTATGTCCGCAGTGGTGTTTGACTGACCGTCTCGCTGCTTGGGACTTGTGGCGGAGATCTTTTCTATATCCAAGTTCATCTCTGAGGAAAACAGAGTTTGAATCAAATCTATGAGCCCAGCTGTCAAATCTGCAAACCCATCACCACAGACAATGGGCTGCCAAGAAGGACAGAAAAGAGACGCTCTTTTTTGATCCAGGGGGTTAATTGAAAAGAGCACAGGCTTTAGTTTAAGTTTGAGGCCGGCCATAAGGGCAGGGAGAAGAGGAGGAGGGATGGGTAGCTCTCCATTCAAGTACACATCAGCCGGGCGTGCCCTTCAGCTGTACCGGCTGTAGCATTGTTTGGAGTCCTCAAAGAGTGTCTGCGCCTCAGTGAGCCACCTAAACCCAGGGGACATCCTGCCAGTCCTAGCTCCTCCTTCGCCTTGTGCGTGTTCCTCAGGGGCAGGTATGAAGTGTCTGATGCCTTCACCGGGAACCCCTCCCCCAGCGTCACATTCAATCACACCAGATTTACACAGATTTCCAGTTCAGTGTATCAGCTTACACGTCCATCGTCGAGTAAACAAAGAAAGCATATGTCACACTTTTTTGCGGCAGATGGTTCAAATCCAAGGGCTACTTAAGTTCTTTCTCTAGTGATAGTCAGAAGTCTACAAGGTGGACTACTGCAGGAGATGGAACTGAGTCTTCCAATAAATGTCTCTGCATACAGAAGCAGATTTCCATATTTTCGCACCAAGGCAAAAATCCCGGAGAAGTGGATGTTAATGAGAAGACTTATCCGAAGACTCCCATTGAAATTCAAAACGTAAAACCACCCTTCGTTGTCCTATTTCATAAGTGAATGGGAATATCTTTCTCTGTCAACTTAATGCTTCTCTTTGGGGACCACTTGGTATAGTTGGAGAACAGTTAAGTTTCATTTAAAACACCAGCTATGTCTTTTCCAGATATCCCGTGTTGGGAAAACACTTGGTTATTCTATTTATTCCTCTGAAGTTGTTAAAATCTACTTTTAACAGAGAGGAAAAGGCTGGTCTAAAGTTCTCCAAATGTGGGATATAGGACTCTTTCGGAAATAGTTATGGCTTCAATAATATTTCATACCCCCTTCTTCACTCTAATCTCCAATATATGATAAATATATAACATAAATATATAAATATTTGTATAATATATGATAAATATATAATAAATATAGACATGATGAAAGTAGATCTTTGGGGTTTAGTCTGGTTTTGAGGGGTTATTAATTTTATTTTTCGTTTTGTGCGTGTCCCAGCTCATGAAGGTCAGGAGAGAACATCAGATTCCCTGGAGCAAGAATGTGACAGGTTGGTTTAAGCCTTAACATGGGTGCTAGGAACCAGACTCAGGTCTTCTACAAGAGCAGTAAACACTCTTTTAAGTGCTGAGCCATCCCTCCAGCTCTTTGTTTAAAATAATAATAATGACAATAATAATAAATGCCAATGGTTGCTACAACTGTATTGACCAATATCAAAACTACCAGTCTCAGTGCTGCTCCCATGTATTTAATCAAAATTAAATACAAAATAAGTATGGCTGGTTCTCAGTAGCACCAATCAATGGCCATCCATGACAGTGGTTACCATATCTGATAACACTTACAAAACTCCTCCATAATCACAGAAAGATCTAGAGGACACTAGATCTTTCTACCCCTTAATGTCGCTGTCAAATTAATAGATATGGCTTCTTTATAGAATAACGGGTCAGCGTAGGCATCCAGTGAAGGCTTTATAAGCAGTGGCACAATGGGAATTGTGAGGGTGATGGTGGGAGTGGGGGCCGTGATGGTGAAGATGGTGATGATGGTGGTGGTAATGGTGGTTGGTGGTGGTGGTGGTGATGATTATGATGATGATGGTGGTGGTGGTGGTGGTGGTGATGATGGTGTTGTTTTGTTTTCCTCCTGTGGAAGCAGAAGAACTCTACAAAGACACAGCTCATTCTAGGTCCACTCTCTTCACAGGTTGTGATCAGTGGTTGTGAAGCAAAGGAGAAGAGGAATGGCCATGTCAAATTTCATCCCGTGAGAAGAGCTGTAAATAGAAAGATGTAGTTCATAGTCTAGCTTGTGACTTCTCATAGGGGAAACCATTGTCTTAGTGCCTACTACCATAAAGGTGAGAGGAACGCATGGCCAAAAAGCCTTGGGAATGTGGAAAATAGAAAGCATGACATATAACATTAATTCTGTCTCCCTCAAGTTTGTCTTTCCCATGAGCCTGGGATGTGTCTCAGGACAAAAGGTGACATTGAAATATCAAATATTAATCATTGTAAAGGTTCGTGTAATCCTCTGTGACATGTTTTCTCAGTGGAAAATTGGTTTTAATGCTACAAAATTAGGTTCAATCCACCCGTGAGCATGTGAAGTGAGCAATCTTCTTGTATTTCTTGATATGAGTGTATTTCCATAAGTTAGCAGATGACTCACGATGGAAATGACAGTTTTATCTCATGTGGCATTTTGCATCTTACTCTCTTTGCCTTTGTCCTGTAGAATATAATGTAAAATGTATTCGGTCCCTAAAGTTATACTGCTCAAAAGCCATTCGAACTACGTCATCATTTGACATTAGCGGGCTGACAGGCTCACCTCTGTAACTACACAGAGCCACTCACTGACTGTATTTATCTGTTCCTTCCATGTTGCTCTGAGTTTTCTTGACTATACTCTTACGTTTGCCCATGAAATCCTACCTCTGAGCTTACTCAGAGGATACTCTGAGGTTCAGCTTAGCTGAGTAAGCCACTTAAGCATAGCAAAGACTCCTTACATGAACCAACCGTTCCCTGAGTTCTGTCCACAGCCCCACCAGAATCTCTACGACATCTGTGGTGACAATTGTTTCATAGTGTGGCACTATATCTGTCTCCTTGACTGGACTGTGAGCTTGCTGGAGGCAAGGGAATGTTCTAGACCTTTCTTATGTCTGCACCCCCAGCATGTAGACTGACATACACTCATTCCCAATGAATGCGTATTGATTGCATGAATAATGCTGGTCCTCACTTTCCTCTGACACCATAATTTTACAGAAAGATTTACATGAAAATCCCTCTACTGTATGAACAATACTAAATGTAAGTACCTCGTATGATTACTGGTATTACAGTTCCAATAATAGTATCAGATATGTATTATTCCTTTGGGGATTTGACATTTAAATTTTTTTTTAAACAAAAACCATTATTATAATAGAATGCTCTTTTTCTGCCTCACTTTAATAGTAAAATATGACATATTTCATTTCTGGGAAATGATAGCTTGCCTTAGGTCATATTTTAAGGCATAAAGCCAGAAGCAGAGTAACACAGCCCCACCTGATGTTCTCCAACCATCTAGAAATGTACCTCTCTCTGGGAGAAGGGCCAGATCACAGCCACGCCATAGCCTTCATCTTCAGAGGCAAAATTTTTAAAAGCCCAATTGGCTCAGAATTATTTTTAAAGAAACAACTACAAGAACACAATTGCAAGCCCTCTTGCTGTCTTTTAGGGAAAGTAATAAAAATGCTGACCGTCTAAACCAGAAAGATGGCTAAGGCTCGCCATGCTAACCAAACTCTTACCTCCTCTGCTGCACTTTGACCCTTGGCCTTTGGTGGTCCAGGATGAGGCAGTTGCTTTCAGATCACAGAACCTTTTCCAGGAGGAATAGATGAAGATGTATCTTTTGAACATTATTTGCAAATGGGAGTTTCTTATAGGCTGTCAGGGTGCCTGACCCCTAGGAACCTGTCTTAGGATATCTTCCTTCCTCCCCTCTGTTCAGGTAATTTTCATTTCTTAGCACTAATAAGTCAGTGGCCAGGGTTTTAATGCATTTATGGAAGAATATTCTTGAGAGTTGAAGTCATTTGTGCTTTGGCCTTCTGCCACAAAATGCATAAGGTGCATAGTCCTGATGAAACAAAGTGCCTGTCACGCCTTACTGCTTCAATATATGGCGAAGTACACCCCGATTGCCAAAGGTGCTGGATTAAAAACCCTGTGAATTTCAACCCTCTTTATCCATCCAGGCTGGGAATGCCTGCTAGAGAGACCCCTTCTCAGGACTGCTTTCCTCATCCCACAAATGCTGCTCCAAAGGGAATATCTCATCAGAAGGGCAACAGGGAAGCTTAATCCCCAGCTCTGCCCGGTAATTAGCCTGCCTCTGTCTCTGGAGGCAGCAAACACAGATGCCGATCCGGATGAGTGCTAGGACAAGGAATGAAAACAAGACCGAAAACATCGACTCTTTCCTTCAGAAGCCTTTTAGCAGCCTTGAAAGCCAGCAGTATGAAGTTCTCGTTTCTATCCATGTCATTAGGTCTGAAGTGGTCAGATGAGGCCTTTCCCACCCATGATGCTTTGGGACAAACAGCAGCTCGACCAGAAACCGAGAGATGAGCAGCTTGCAGGCTTCGTGCAACAATGAAAGCTCTGTAAGGCTTTTCTGCCTTTGTCCTGCCTCTTACCCAGGGGACTTTTAGGAACTGCCATGGAAATGCACGGCTGACCACAATATAGGCCTCTGGAAGGCCCAGCTAGGAGCTCACTAACGCAATTAGCTTACAGTTAAGGACTATGCGTTTGCCAGAGCCCATGAGGCCAAGGGTGCTCACAGAACAAAAGGCTGGGGGTCTGTTTTAAAGTGTCCACCGTGACATCATTTGGAAGTCATTTCAAACTCCCCCAGAACCGATACTCTGAGAACAAAGGCAGTGCGTGTTCTTAGGGTTGTTGGTCTTATTTTTCTTCCCCTGTCAGAAATTTGACAAGTCAGTTGAAACTGTCGAGAGAAAACAACATACATGTTATGAGGTTTCCCTCAGCATCTGAAGTCTACGGTCAGAGTGACGAATTTGTTCTATGGACGAATCCAGCTCAGAAGTGAACTTGGAAAGGGTAGGAAATACAGATTATGATGTAGATGGAAAGTTGCCCTTGATGGATTTCATATCTCTGGGACCACCACAGAGAATTAAATGGAGGTCCCTTTGAGTTTAATCCAAATGATCTGTTAACCCTAAAATAGGGAAAGATCAATGGAGTGATCAATGGGATGGATATTATTCCGTACACAGAGCACACTGGGAGAAGACCTACTGAAGACCGCTGGCTTACCTTCAGTTTTTGGAATTGACATCAGTAGAGATGTTACCTAGACTCTGCAACATCACACGGCTTGTGTGGCTGAAAAGACTGGTGTATTTATTTTCTTGTATCTAGCGAGAGGATAACGCTGCACACGGAGCTAGACCTGCTGGCAGATTATTCTGCCCGCGGTTTGACTGAATGCTCCCTTTCCTGTGGTAGAGATCTACCATAGTCCCCTGGGATTCTTCACTCACCTTCCTGTAACAGTACCTTTCCAACTGCAAACCATGTCTCACTTATCAGTAGCAAGCAACACTAGTTAAAAAAATATTAAAATATAAAAAAAGTACACTGTAGAGATGACTATAGTATCACCCCACTTTTATGTCATTTCCATGTATGTTGGGTCCTATACCTCATGGGTAATATGTTTTCTACCCTGAATCATGGTCTTAAAAGCCTGGAAATCATTTTGTGGTATTAAATGGTCTTCTGATTTAAAAAAAAAAAGTGAGATGTTGGGTAATTTTTACCCAAAATAAAGATTTTGCTTCCCATCCTCCTTTGTTGCCAGTTACGGCCACAGGGACAGGGCCTGATGCATACGACGTAGCAGCGATGAAACCAAGATCCTTGGTAAATCTCTTACCATCATATTGCCAGTGTAACTGTCTACTGGATTTTGCTGCTTGATGCTCTTGGTTCAACCAGGCACATAAAAGTCACATCCAAGAAATGGCTGCATGCTGTGACAGAGGGGACCAAGACCCAGAGTGTCTTTCCAGAACTCAGCTGCCTCTTCCTGATCCTCTACTTCATGCTATCGGTCAAGGGATAAATGCATGCCTCATTTAAGCCATAAATATATTGCATCTACAATGCACAGAACTGGTCTTGAAGAACTACTAAAGCCAATTTTCAATGAGAAGAAAATATATTTAATTAAAAATATATTTTCTAAATATCTACCACAGAGCAGACTCTAGCTAAAGCTGCTTTAGAATGTACACAGCGGATTGAAACTGAAAAGAGGTGCAGTCTCAATGGGAAGGTGAGTCACATGTCTGTAATTATATTGTAAAGGGTAAGATGGATGATAAACGTGAGTGGATCTAAAATAAGGCTGTACATGGAGAGAGATGGGGATGTCAAAAATGGATCACGAGTGAAGGATGAAGCAGAGTGCTTCTGAAGGCTCTTCGTCTACAGAGACTGAAAGAAAATTAAAGACTCTCTGAGGGTGGAGATGGCCATGATTGCCTCATGTGTCACTAAGGAGACATTAACAACGGAATGTCTGGACATGAGGAGTCATGGCTCCTGCATGCTGACCACACTCCATACCCAAGAGCATATGGGTGCACAAGCTGGATTAGGTAAGTGTTGTCAAGCAAACAGTCAAAAGAGGATGCTAGGTTAGGTGGGTAAGGAAGGGGAATGGCCCAGAGGTTTTGTGGGATTGGAAGTGAATAAGATCAAAGTACATTTTGGTGACCTTGATCTTTCAGTCCTCAAATAATACTCAGCTGAAGCCATCAGCAAGAGTTTGTGCTGAGGGTGAAGCCACCACTCTGTAAACACACAGGAAAACGAAAACCGAAACTCTTTATTACCAGTACTGTAGATCAGAGCTTGAGGCTCTCTCGGGGACAGTGGGGGGGGGGGTGTGAGAACCACAGGTGGATGAGGATACTGTCAGTGTGGTGTCACCCTGAGTGTGATGACGATGACTTCCTTGTGTAATTCACATGCCCAGACACATCTCTATGTGTGTGGCTTAGAATTTATTAAGAAAGCTATAGAGATTTAAACAGAAGAGAAAGGGAAGAAAGGGAGTGGGGAAAGAGGAGAGGCAGAGGGGGAGGGAGAGGAAGTGGGAAGGGGAATAAGAGAGAGAAAGAGAGAGAGAATGAGGATAGGTAGGGAAATGGAAAAGGATGGAGGAAGAGAAGGAAGGAAGGAAGAGGAAGAAAAGAAGGAGGAAGAGGAAGAAGAGGAGGAAGAGGAAGAAGAGGAGGAAGAGGAAGAAGAGGAGGAGGAGGAAGAAGAGGAGGAGGAGGAAGAGGAAGAAGA